>JARJDZ010008202.1:0-17175 GCA_030264555.1 Aleochara sp. GC000083
CCCAGGACGTCGTGCTATGTCTATAACGTTCCTACCGTGGTGGAAGTTGCCATCATAGGGTTGTAAGTCTGGGTTAGTTAGGTCGTGTCCATTCGGGTTGTAAGTCTTTTGCTTTTTTAATTTTAAATTTTGCAATTTTGAATCTTGAAAGTTAACATTTTTTAATCATAACAAAAGGTAGTGAAATTTATGTTATCAAGTTAGACAATTTTTTGTGGACTATCAAAAACTATAATTAAGTCTTGTGGCACATGAAATTGTTTGGCGTTAAAATGCGAATAAGACCTTCAAGTTAATTTTGGGAATTTTTTTGGCGGGAACCCTGAATTTTGACCTCAAACTTTAGAAACCAGTTCTTCGATTTGCACTCCAAAATTAAAACTAATTTTGCGATTTTTTTAAACGAAAACTAAAAGACATATGGAGCCAATATTTTCTGAAGTTGTTGATGACCATTCTGAGAACCACTCTGATTTTTCCAACCCCAAAATTCTGAATGAAAATTATTGTATTTTGTGTTGGAATACAAAAGTGTTTTTTTAATCCAATTTTACAAAATTCTTCAGCAACTTCAATAATTTTTTCCATCATTAACAACTAACAATTTTTTGCCAAATTGCACATTTGAATATCTATCATTTAAGTGGGTAAATCCCCGTTACATTTGCCTTGAAATTTGTGTGGTTCCAACCCTGAAAATCGACCTTAAAAGCAGCGAAAGCATTTCTCGCCCTTGAATCAACTCTTGCCATATTCACTCGCATAATTAATCTGCAAAACAATAAACGAATAGCCGTGTGGGCTCTCCTAATTGCTCGCCGATATCCAACGCGTTTGCAGTCGCGTTACACTCTCGAATCGCGAAATGCGCGAATAAGTGTACTTAGTAGTTGGCGCATGCGCGCACATGCACAGCTCGCAGGTAGGCCATGAAATGCCGTGTTGAGGTGTGAGGTGGTCGACCTTGCGAAAATCAATTCTAATAGTTTTTTAATGTCAGAAACGCAAGGACAATTCAATTATTATGATTACGATTATTCGTCGAATCGCTAGTCAACTCTTGTCCCATTCGTATGCAAACACAAACAGTCAGAAAGATCTTTTGCACCTTACTGAGTCGCTTTCGAACAATCATCACTCTAGGAAATAAAAGAAATTTCAAATTTAATTATTTTCATCACCAATAGATGGCACCTCTGAAAATTTTGTTTTTTGACGCCATTTCAGGTGACAACAAGACATAGTCATGGAATTCGAGGCGTCTGCATTGGATTGGTGACAACATTCGATCGTTTCTGGAATCTCACCCTGAAGGATGTCACAGAATACTGGATCAAACGCAGAAAACTTCGAGTTCCTGCCATTGGTAACATTCTGTCATTTTTACATATGTCATCATTTGTCATCATCTGTTTTCTTGCATCCTTCATATTTGTCACATTTAGGTGAAGCATCCAAGGAGGATTTTAGTAAGTACTTCCCGAAAGAGACAGTTCTCCAAGTTGAAGACATCCTGTCACCAAAATATGCAACACGTTATGCATACGAGGTGCAATGGTTGGCGAAAATGCTGCAACCCAACGAACATAACCGAGCTTTCGTTAAGAATAGCGAGTTGTGTGTAAGGCGCATGCGCGAGATACTTATACGAGGTGATCAGATCGTACAAGTAGTTGTTATCGACAAATGACTCTAATTAGACTTTAATTAAGCTATGAATGAAACAAAGGGATATTTTTATATGAAATACATCTGGTAGTTATGGAAATTTGCGGATATTTTGCAACCCCGAAGTTGGATTTGAGTGCAATGTTAAGTTGCAATTTGAAAATTGGTGCAAGAAAATGCGGGAAAGTAGTAAAACTGTTTGCCTTGCATCGTCAAGGTAAGCCGCCAGCAATAAAATATTAAAAATAATATCGTAGCAACAATATCGTCCAGCCATTACAGTTGTTTACCGCGCTAATTCTTTCGCGCGGATCTCGCTTTGCAAAAATGTGAAGAAAAGCACGCACAAAACAACGCGCAATTATTTCGTTTGTTGTTTTCGTCGAGACGAGACCAGAAAATCCTTCAGTTTCGACACTTAAACTAAGAATAATTTAATGATTAGCTCGTGGTTTATGAGGAAATTCATAATTTTCCTGTCTTAAATCCACGCATTCGACTTAAGTCACTTAATTTAAAATGCGATTTTCTTCCCTTTCCTCCAAGAGTTTTTCAATGGGAAAAATCATGGTTATCGCTGAAGGATTAATAAATACAATGGCGAAATAATGATTTTGATATATTTTTTGGGTTTCTTTGAAAAAATTCTCAAAGTTTCCGATGAGGAAAAACAGCTATGATTTTAAGTATGTATTTTGAAAACTTCATTTCACCCTTTCAAATCAGGAATTTTCCAATGAAAAAATTCAAGGATATTCTTAAATAATCACTTATCTCAATGCAAAAATCCATTTCAAAATATCAGCTATTTTTTTCTTGAAAAAAAAATTCCAAAATATAATCGCAGATAAATTTTTCTTTCATTATCCTTTCAATTTCAAATGAACTTTTTGGGAATTTCTAATGAAGTAAATTAGCTGAAAAAATTCATAGATATATTAGAAGAATTGCTAAATTGAATGAAACAAGGATCATGCAAAAATCTTAAAAACTCTTTTCAGAAAAAAATCTGAAAGTTTTACCTAAAAATTTTGATTCAATTCAATCAGTTTCTAAAATAATTTCTGCAATTATTCCTCATTCTGAGAAGATCCTGTATAATTATGAGAACAAACTGTGTGTGGTCACATTAAGTAATACATATAATTACCGAAAAAAAGTCCAATGCGAGCAAAACAAAAGCGACTAACGCGCAAAGCATTTGTTTTCGCGCGCTTGAAACGCGATTGAGCATGCGCCAATGACTTAAAGTATAGTACCAGCCGCCTCCACAGACAGCGCCACAATGTACAATGCCGCCAAACGAAAATAGTTTAATTGCTCGTGCGGCGAGCGGAAAATGCAAGGAAATGCATTAATTATTATTACAATTACGATCGAAGCAAATCGCGTAAGAAGTCCAAACGATGTCACGCTCATTTTGCCATTCATTTGAGGGTAGTACAAAGCAGCGAAATGCTTTGATGTCAATCCGAAGAAATGACAAAAATGTTGTTTGTATTTACATTTTTGTCATCTCGAAGCGAACGCGCCGAAATTCAGCGACGAGAAGCGCGAGAAAAAAGCAAAAGCAGTGAAAGTTGTCTAGAATTTCTAATAAACATTTCGAGCGTGCACCGAAACCGAATCCGAAACAAAAACGAAATGAAATCGAATGAAATGGAATTAAGTTCGAAACTCAATGAATTCTAACCTTAAATTTAGATCCATGTAGGCTTCCCACGTTTCTTCAATCTTCCTTTTTTATCACTTCCTGATTTTCCAAATCGTCGATCCAAATGATAGATTAATCCACAAGAGTTGCACTGAACACTTGCACAAAGTCTTCGAAAACTTCGAAATAATCCTGAATTTTGTACTGCTCCTGATGAAATTCAAAATTCGAAATTCAAAAAATAACTGTCACTCAACAGGAGATTAATCCTTTTTTCATGTCATTATTGTCACACCAAATCCTTGTATTATCCTTTCCAGTGCACTGAGTAGCACATCACTTAAGTAATCCTTTTTGAGTAAACTTTTCTTTTCGTGACATTCATTAGATGGCACTGATGACACCCTCACAAGTTTCTGTCAAGTAATCCCTTCGAATCCGATAACATCCTTAAGTGTGCATCCTGGATCCTGTCGTTCGAGCAAAACACGCTGGAAACAAACGAACGAATCGTGCGGACTGCGCGCGCGCGCGTGAATCAACGAGAACGGTCGGCGAGTGACTAAAGTGACTTAGCGAACGAGTGCGTACGCATCGCGCTCCTGAGCAGCGCGCGCGCGATTTATACTTGAATATTGTTTGAGAGTTGCACGCTCAAGTTAAAAAGACTTAAGTACGTTTCGTATGCGCGTTCTAACACCGTGCGTTTTCAATCATTTGCATACTTTGCAAGGATATTTCCTGGTCCTTAAAATCTTGATTAATTCATGGTTTTAAGGATCCTCAAGTACTAACGCACTTTTTTGATTATCACTTAACATCATTGATAGGAAAAATTATTGATACCTCGAAGGGTTTTTAAGGAATTTAATTTCAAAATTTTGTTGTCCCTTCAAGGACTTTTCAGTTACTAATTTGTTTAACTCAGTGAAAAGTTGATTTTTTATGTGACAATTTTGACGAAAAAATTCACAAGTATTGTTGAATTATTGCTTAATGGTTGAGTGAAAAGAGAATTTGAAAAAGTCAACTGGTTTTTCAGAAAAAAATTCTCAAAGTTCAATTTTTATTGTAGCTCGATTTTGTACTTCATAACACTTTTTCTTAAAAAGTTCAAAAAAGGACTTTCTAACGCGAATTTCTCGATGAAAATTTTTCAACATATTGCACAATAATTGGTAAAACATTGCCTCAAAGAATTTTTCAAAAAACTTTTTTGGATTTCCTGAAATAAATTCCCAAATTTAGTTTTTTGTTATTATCCTTGAAGTCTACTCGTGCAAAATTTTTAAATTTGAAAAAATCCCTGAACACATTGAATTTTTTTATTTTAAAAAATTACAATGTTTAGCTGAATCATTGATAATGAATATCTTCAATGGTATTCATAAATATATGTAATAGATTTTTCTGAAAAAATTCGCAAATTTCCTTATTCATTCAATGCTTAAAATCACATGAAAAATGTTTAGATCCTGGAAAATTGTTTTTCTCATAGAATTTTTTCAATGAAAAATTAATAATGGATGATCAGGTTATCAATAAATACTTCGGACAAATTCATTTTGAAATAAATTCATTAGATTTGTTTCAAAAAATTTTCAAACATTACTTTCAAAGTTGACAAACAAATTTTAATTTACAAGTTTTCAAAGTATTTTTTCTTGATTTTTATTTTGCAACTTTCAAAACTTTTGAAAGTCTTATCACTGAGTGTTTCTCAAACAAAATACTTAAGAATTTGATATTTGTTATAATTGTCTTAATTTGTTTACTCGTACGGAAGTTTTTGTGATACCTAACAATTTTTTGCACCGAAAACGGTTCACAAAATATCCCGCATACCATCATGATCGACGTAATGGAAACGTTCCTTATACGTAGAAATTCCAAACTTTATTTGCCCCAATTATTCGCTGGATCATCGCGCGGAATTTGAACTTAAATTGCAAACAATGGAAAAACTCATTTGCATTTTACTCCAGCATTGAAACCGCGATTGATTCATCTATAATCCATACACATATTGTTGTTCATCAATGATGAGATAGAGAAGTGTTCGTTTGCTTATGAAATTGCTCATAATATTATTTAATGCTTGGCGAAAAATTGCAATTTAATTGGAATTGTCATTGGCATGCAAATTGCGAAATTGCCGGGTGCAAGGCTGCAGTGGGCATTGCTGATTAGTTGCAGGCCGACAAGAGGACGCGAAAAATCGGGCATGCAGTGAAAAACGCTATGTGCATGTGTGTGTGTGCGAAACTGCAACGCGTCTAAATTGCAGTAAGGTTAAACAAATAGAAGCGACCGCCTTGAACCACCGTTCAAGATTGATCCTAGAGCTGGCGCGTTCGTTCGTTCGGCAGCAGGAAGAAAAGAAAAACGCGTGCCAATTTGCAGTTGCATTCGTATTAAGGTCACTTCCGCGTTTGATAACATTGATCGTCTATCGCCAATGTGCACACACCAACACACACGCATTTGAATCAGGCTTGATGGCAAACAACCATTCGTCACAGTTATTTGCATCTTGGAGTTTAGTGGCTTAGAAATTAAGATTGCAGGACGACTTAAGCTGTTGAAAAATTCACGTTTGTAGTTGAATAGGTAATCTTTCATTTTCTTCAAACGGAATTGAAAAATCTTTTGTAGTTTTTTCATAAAAAATTCCCAAAATTTTGCAGATTTTTTATCTGAGGTAAAAGTCTTCAAAAAGTTGATTATTATTATGGTTTCCATGACTACGAATTCCTTCAAAAAATTTCAATGGGTTCTTGAATATTGGTCAATTCATTGATACTTATTAATATTTCAAAATACCATGAGATATGTATTCAAAAAAATTAAAAAAAAAAAATTAAATTCAAGGAGGACGTTTCAATTCATCAATTTGTTTAAACAAACAAAAACGACATACCAACCCGACAAATGTCAATGAAAAAAATTCCTAGGTATTCTTGAATAATTACTTTGTAAGATTCCAAAATAGCAATCCAATTTTTCAAATAGTATTCATTCAAAAAATTCTCAAAGTTTACCAACTTGAAACTTACTTTATCGACCTCTCATGCATCATTTTGGTAAACCCCCAAAACAGGGACTTCCCCCGATTCTATCGCCACCAAAAAATCCCCAAACATTCTTTGATAGTCATCAAATACATGGCATCAAACCCCATAAAATTTTCTCAAATAGTATTCCTTCAAAAAATTCTCAAAGTTCACTAACTTGAAACCTACTTTATCGACCTCTCATGCATAATTTTGGTAAACCCCCGAAACCAGGTACTTCCCCGGATTCTATCACCACCAAAAAATCCCAAAATCTTCTCTGATAGTCATCAAGTACATGGGATGAAACCCCATGAAATTTTCTCAAATAGTATTCCTTCAAAAAAATTCTCAAAGTTCACTAACTTGAAACCTACTTTATCGACCTCTCATGCATAATTTTGGTGAACCCCCGAAACCAGGTACTTCCCCCGATTCTATCGCCACCAAAAAATCCCCAAATCTTGTTTGATAAATACCAAAAACATGGGACCAAACCTCATGAAAATTTCACAAATAGTTTTTTGTCAAAAAATTTGCAAAATTTTCTTGTATGGTCGTATCGAGTTCCAACAATAAACTAACAGCAACAATAAAGAAATGGTTGGATGTGGCATCATCATGGGTCGAATGCTGGGCTGCTCGCGGGCCTTCTTCGTAGCTTGCAGGCCTGCAGCAGCCATACCCACAACGGTGGCAGCACTGTGCCCTGGCCGGGGATGACCGCGAAAGGTGAAGAACCTGTGTGGTCGCTCGCTGAATGCACTCGCCGTGAAATGGGTCAACTGCGATAATGTTCGCCCGAAACGTCGTCGGCCGCGAAGTTCGTTTGCATTTGTTGCTACACATTCGAGTCGCGCATGCGCGCACGCACGCTGCTGAAGACGTCTTAAGTCAGTTCACTAAACATTCGATTTCTTCGATTTTCCTTCCGACTTTTTTTATATCCATTTCCATCGCGTATATCCAGATGAAAATTTTACAGGATATTGTTTGATAAATCCATTGTTTATTTCTGAAGAGAGAATTCAAAATTTTCGGAGAAAAAGTTAGATATTTTTCCTGAAGAAAAAAAATTACGATATTATTATCCTTGATGATCAAAAACATCTGCAGGCTGAACACCAATTGAACACTAAACAAATAATGATCTTCTGCGTATGTCATTGCAAATTATTGTTATATTTATTTATAGTTTCGATGGAAGTTGTGTGTGCCAATGAATAAATTCGCATTAGAATCGCAATTATTGCGAAGTGATGCGATGCGGGCGCTCGACAAACGGCCATGATTTGACGGTCAGTCTGGAACGACAGCAACAAATAGAAAAACTCATTAGAGAATAATCATGCTACATCTCGTTGGATTGCATATTTTCAGATATAGTTGGTAAATTCACCATTTTCTGGAATTTAGAGAAGATCGAAAACTTGACAAAAACTATTCAAATGTTTGATTGTTTAATTATGGCACTTCCAATTGGAATTTGTTAATGAAAAATTCAACAATTATTGTATAAAAACACCTCTTTAATATACTGCCAAGTTTGACGAAATATCCGTGATAGATTTTCAGAAAAAAATTCTGAAAAAAATTGTTTTTTATTATTGAAAATTTTGTAATTATTTTTTATAATTTAAACTGATCAAATTTGGCCAAAGTTATGGACAACTAAAAATAGCTTTTAAATTCATAAATAGTTCAATAACATTATGGTAAAAACCAAATTCAAAAATCTTTAATAGTTAGTCCAGAAAAAATTCCCATAGTTCAATTTTTTTTTTTACCTTCATTGGGGCTGATGAAATTTTCACATAGAAACTTAATTAATGAAAAGAGATATTTACAAATTGAATTTTTCAATGAAAAAAATCCAATGCATACTTGTTTATACCCTCCTCAATTTGTATCAAAGCTATTTCAAAAATCTCCGAAAATTTTACCAGAAAAAAATTTCAAAATTTGTCTTCTATTCGACCTGATGCAAATTTCACACCTGAAGCATTATCAGTGAAACTGACACTTTTAGGGTGCTATAATAATGAAAAGTGATTAGTGCATTGATTATACTATCAATTGCAATTAGATTTGTGACATGCGCACTGGCGCTAGTTCGTTCTGGCAATTGGAAAGAAAGTAAAAGCGTCGACCGCGTAACCCTACTTTCTCTTCGTCGACAGAGTTGCACATCAAGTCGATGCCATTAGCCACATTCGCTGAGCCCGCTCTTGCTATTGCACCAGGTCTATGCCTAAATAATGCATCCATCAGATAACAATAAAATACAACCGATTCGCAGCTATTTACGATAATTACAGCACCTTTTAATCGATTTCCATTCACCCATGAGACGTTCTTTGAGAAAACTCGAATTTTCTCGAAAACTATCGAATTTATCGAAAAATTTTTCAAATAAACTCTTTAGATACTCAAATAATCTACAACTTTTATTTGAAAAAAAATTTCATAAAATTATTAGTTTAGAAGTTATCGTCAATTGTTTAAAAGTTGATGGTCTGAAAGAGAAAAAAGTGATTTTTTCATTTTTTCGTGTTTATCTTCGAAACTATTGATTTCTCGGAAAAATATCAAGGATAACTATAAATAGATCTTTTGATTATCTATAACATTCATTTGAAACAATTTTCCCTAGCGATGATCCTTCTCGAGATATTCGCATCTAAAGATCGTAGTTTAGTATGTGTACTTTAAACGTTGGAAACTTTGCAATAAAATGCCATATTTATTTGCAAAAAGCATTAGATATGTTTAGACCGATGCTGATGTGAGTGTGTGCATCTTCGGTGCAGTGCCTCCTTCAGCATTGATTGCACGTCGAACGACGTCGTCGTCGTCGTGGCAGAGAAGAGTTTGAAATTTCCTCGCGCATGTGAGTACTTAGCTGCAAGAACTTAAGTCAGCGCGCGACTCCTCTAAGCAATGTTGCTTAGAGATGCATGCGTCCTCCAACGGGGTGAATACACTCTTCGCATGAGATGAACATGAGATGCTTTCCAACAGTAACAACAACAACAACAACGACCGGCAACAAGTCGAGGCAACAAAAATGCAAAATTGCAACAATAAAATTGTTGCCATAGGAAGTATTTTGCGAACTAGACGTCCGAAAATTATGCAATATATGGAGAATTTAATTGTCTATAACTTTTATTTGAAAAACTTTTTCGTGAATATGATATTTTAAAAGTTATTTCAAAAAAATCTGAAAGTATTTTTATATTTTGAAATTTCATTTGTATCATTATAAGCAATTTTCGAGATAATTATATGAGACTTGAAAAAAGTTATGGTATCATTTTAAAGATTATTAAATTGTCTACAAGTTTTATTTGAAACTTTTTTCCGAAATTTTTGTTTTAAAAAAGTTATACGGCTTCAAACACGAAGTTATAACAAAAAAAAAGAGAATTTGCAAAACGATCTCAATTTCAAAAAAATCTTAAGGAATTTATTTCTGGTAAAAGTTTTCTTATATAGAATTTAATGCTCTACAACTTTTATATAAACAATTTTCACGAAATTTTATTTGTTTAAATGTTATGACCAATTTTCTGTAACTTAAATTAATTCGCAAAAAAAGCGATCGCGCAGATCGGAAATGGTAACATTGTAAGTAATGCAGATTAGCCGAGCATTTTAATTGCAAATGTAATAAAATGGTAATCGCATCGAATGTGCAATAACAGTTAGCAAGCGAGTGAGTAACGAGAGTGAGAGTGAAAAGAAGCGCGCATTTCTATTTCGGTTCCATCTAATTAGAATCACTTTTACTTTTACTTCTTGCGCTGGTCGATTGCAGCAGTGCCTGCCGGCTGCCGGATTGCAAATTGCAGCCATGCAACAACGCAACTGCAGAAAAGTGCATTGACTTTCTTTCTCACGTCCATTAACGACTTTTTCAAGCGTCGACCGAGGTCCCAGTCACTGCATTCATTAAATTGTTCGCTTTCCTTATTACTCGTCATTGTTTGCGAATTTTCTGCAAAATTATCACAGATACGCGAAAAATGTTCATATGATTTTCTGTGGGGAATTTAATTTGCTACAACTTTTATTTGAAGAATTTTTTGATTTGAGTTGATTTTTGAAGGTTATGACGATTTTTAATTGGGAAAAATTTTGATTTGTTGGATTTGAAGGTGGAGATAAAAAGTTGATTTCAAAAGCGATTTTCTCGAAAACTACAGGATTTAGAGCAATTTTTTCTAATAATTTTTTGTTGGTTGCATAATTGTTTATAACTTTTATTTGAAATATTATTTTCTAGCGATATTATTTAAAAAGTTATTCATAGTTACCCAAACATTGACTGATTCTTATAAGAATTTTCCAGGATGATTTTTAAGCATAAATATCTCAGAAACCACTGCTTCAAGGACAAAATGTTAATAATAACTTTTGATGTAGTATTTCTTCCTCTACAACTTTTATTTGAAACATTTTTTCGTAAAATTATTATTTTCGGAGATATCAATGATTATATAAATTGTTACGAGAGATATCTTCACATTTCTATGTTAAAACTTAATAAACGTTATCTCGGAGAATATAACTTTTAGTAAAAAATTGTTTAAATGAAACAGATCAGAAATTTCATTATCTACAACTTTTATTTAAACAATTTTTTGATTACATGGATAATTTCAATGTTATGACGTCACATCTCGAATATAACAATAAAAACTCCAAAATCTTGATGTCAACTTCAAAGTTGATTATCTCCGAAAATATTCGTCCTACGAAAAATTAACAAGTATACATTCTTATTCAAAATTAAATTATCTGTAACATTTATTGAAACAATTTTTCCCTAAAATTAATATTTCGCCTAAAAATTGTACTTTAATTACCCCGCTTGTTTAGTGTTGGTGGAATATACAGGAAGGTCGCGAAATTACGGGATTTGACGCGGATTAAAGCGCAGGAAAACCTCCAAAATATTGTGCAGAGATACGACGCACATTTACATAGTCAAATGACGAACTGCGACGTGTACGTACGACGAATTGGATGAATGCAGTAGCGAAAAAGTAGGTGACCCACATTCAGAGAGCGCCCGCTCAAACGAAATGTGTTTCATTGTCAAGTATCAAAAACGAAACTATTATTATTATGATTTCGTTGTCGATGTCCACCAGAGGGGGGTACATCCACGGTCTAATCTCTATTCGTATGTGCCATATCACTACGAATTTAATTCACAAATTCAACATAGGCGAGCGAGAGACAGAGACGCATCCATTTGAAAAATATTATTGTCAAGTACGAATGCAATAACGAACGGCTCCGGCGTTATAAACAACTTCAGCCAGTGAGTGTATAGTTTACGACTTTATTATCGTTGCCAATGTGCATTTCTAGCGATCTAACCTTAAATTTCAAGGGGATTTTCTCGTTTGAAAAATGCTGAATTTGTTTCAACGAATTTGAATTACTCCAACTTTTTTCCTGTTGATTTTTGAACAATTTTTTTTAAATAAAACTTGTAGACCGTTAAATTCTGAATAAGTTTTATTTGAAAAAAATTTTGATAGCTTTAAAACTTCTCGAGATATTTCTTTTTGAAGATGAGTTTTTCATTTTTCTGGTTTATACAGTAATATTTCAAAATTCACCTCCTAACTTTAAAATTATTTATTTTATTGAAAAATCGTTCAAATGAAATTTGTAGATAATTAAATTCTGAGTAAAGAACTATTATAAAATTTTTTTCGTAGATCTAAGGATTTTCAGATATTCCTCCGGAAAGTTAAAATTGCAATTCATTACGCAGTGACAAATTTTTTGAAACGTCCCGGAGAAAATTTTTGATATCTTTTCAAATATCAATTTTACATTAAAATTTTTCAAATAAAACTTGTAGATAATTAAATTTTGAATAAGTTTTATTTGAAAAATATTTTGCTTGCTCTAATATTTTCCGAGATAATTACCTTTGAAACAGACTATATAATTCTATTAGTTTTTGAATTGCTATTTCAAATTTAGCTTCATAATTTTTAAATTATTTACTTTTTTGAAAAATTTTTCAAACAAAATTTGTAGACTATGAAATTACGAAGATAAAAGTATTTATGCAAATTTCTGTGGGTCCTATATTTTTTAAGAAATTTTGGCTTAAAAATGACAAAGAAAAGTTGGAACTGCAACTTATGGTTTTCGAATGTAAATGTCCTCATAAATTTGAAAATATTCATTTTTCGAAAATTTGTTTCAAATAAAAGTTGTAGATAATTAAATACTCTACAAAAAATAATTTAAACAATTTTTTGAAAAAACCATTCTTTTCGGAGAAAATGCAAAAATTGAAAATATTGCATCAAATTTTTTTGCATTATCCTTTGGAAACCTGTTGCATTTCCGCATGGCATCTCTCTCGCACTCGTGCGAATCGCCTACAAACTAATGTTGTTTACGCGCATCTCGTCGGCGGTTTCATTGAGAGAGTAACCTTAGAGTTGTTGTTTTTTCGCCGTTTTGTTGCTTGCCGCGCTCGCGAACCATATCAATGGAATCCAATCGGTTCGGCACTCGCTATCCTTGATGGCTCTCTAGCCTAGCCTCAAACGACGCGCAAACACACAGAGAGAGAGATATCAATCTACATTTTACTATTAATTCCTAGTTCGCCCGACGCGCGCAAGGGTACAACGAAACAAGTGTGTAAAGTGAAATGACAAGGATATTTTAATTGCGAATAAATTACTTTTTCCACACGATGACATTGTCGCACGGTGCGGCTTCTGCGCATGCGTGCACTGAAATCGTTGGTGGTGCATGTCCCTGTTATTGAGCTGTAATTGTTTATGAATATCTTCAATGATAATCGCATTAATCTCGCCTGATGAATTCAGTATCATTCAGCCTCAATGCGAAATTTGTTTGGCGCATAAATTAGCGATTCGATGTCGTCTAACTTTTTACCTATTAATGCTATGCGAGTTTTTGATAGCTCATTTTATAGAGAATTTATCTGGCTATAATATTTATTTGAAGAATTTTTTGATATTTAAAGTGCGTTAAAAGTTATCGGGCTTTTTGTTGATGCATAAAAAATATATATGAGGAAATTGCAATTGTATATGTCTCGGAAAATAATCGTCCTGGAAAAAAAATTTCTTAAATCTTTTTTATAAAAAATGTGTCAATCTACAACATTTATTTGAAAAAAAATTCCATAAAGTCATTAGTTTTAGAGTTATCACATTTTTTATAAATCTATATCGTTAAAACTGGTGATTCAAGAAGAGCCACTTTCAGATATGATTATCTCGGAAAATATTAAGTTTCTGAAAAAAACTTATTGGAACTTTTTATAGAGAATTCAATTATCTACAAATTTTATTTGAAACATTTTTTCATAAAATTTATAGTTTCAAAATTATCACATTATTTGTAAATTAGGTGTTGTAAAACGAGTGCATCGAAAACAGAAATTAATTTTGAAATATCTCGGAAACCATAAATTTTCTGAAAAATTCATACTAAACTTTTTTGAAGAGAATTTAATAATCTAAAAGTTTTATTTGAAACATTTTTTTCTAAAATGAAAAATTTAAAAGTTATAAACTATTTTATGAAGTAACACCAAAGAAAGCATCCACATTCAATAATCTTAATTATCTTCATTTTAATTGTTTTTTAATTACTTTGATAATACTGATAATATATTCCTGATTGATGATTATTCAAGCACGTGTCAATGACGATTTAATTAACAAAATATAAACAATTGAATGACCAAACTTCCAACGTAAAAAATTCCAGGAATAAACTTATTTTTGTTGTTTGAGATCCAAACTTTATTTGCGAATTATGTGCTAATAAGCATAGAATTTCCAAATAAATCGATACCAATCAATAAATCCACCTATGACGTCATACATTCACCATATAAACAAAACAATAACAAATCGCGTTTTCGTTCAATTGAAGTTTGAATAAATTTTGTGATAGTTGAAACAACGAACCGCAAGTTCAACGAACTTTATCACCTTATCACTCGGATATTGACACGAATTATTTCCAAAAATACCATTTCCATACGGTAGCAATGAAATTTCGGACATTTTGTCAGAAAATCGTTTGATTTTTTCAACGCTTTGTTCTTGAAAATCGCCTAATGCGCCAAAGCAAAAACTTTCTAATTTCACTCTCGATGCGCGACCAACGTTCGCATGTCGAATTCGCTGCTGTCCCTCTCTTCGTCCGCCATCTTGATACTCGTCAATCGATCGAGATCGTTTGGGATCCCAATGCGTGATTGACGCATCCAGCGTATTTATTCGCGCATCAAACACACTCATACACATATATTGCGAATCGGGATTGCAAATTGTGTGTGTGTGTGAGGCGGCATATTCAGAAGGATCCAGAGTGCATCCCGCGTGTGTACAGCATGCGGCAGAAACACTAGGTCAGGTCAATGCACCAAGCACACATTCGCGGGACATTTTCTGTTTCGCATCTCTGTTCTTCGCATCATGCCGGCACATTTTCTCGAATGTGTGTGCGTCTCTTGGGTGCATCGGCTCTTGATGCATTGCACTCGAAGTGCAATTGCATTCTGCCGCGAGTTTGCGCGTTCGATGCGGCGGAGGCGGCGTTGCATTTCATTTTGACCGTTTTTTTCTGCGTTTGAAAAGTTGCATATTTTGAAAAATGACGGTAACTTCTCAAATAATCATTGGACGCGAAAATGTTTCAAATAAAAGTTGTAGATCGTTAAATTCTACGTAAAATAGCCTTAATAAGTTTTGTTGTGAAATTTATAATTTCAGAGATATTGGCTGATAAAGTAGAATTATGCATATGTCATTCCAATCCGAAAAATTTCAAATTTTCAATCTGATTTTTGTATGTTACTATATACCATTTGAAAGAGCGTTAAATTATCTATAAAATTCCTGAGTTTGGTCCGGATCTGACTATTAGTTTGGAAAATACAGGCTCCTGAAGTTTATAAAAAAGTCTAAAACTTTTTTACACCAATAACAAATTTTTACCAAATGATAAAATATTATATTTTCCTTGAGATTTTTCGCAAAAGTGATACATAAAGACAAAGTACATTAAATTTTCTACAAAATGTGCAAATTCGGTCCTGATCATAGAAAATATAAGCGGTCAAATTATCTGAAAAAAAGTTACACTGTCAATGAATCAATTGGCTTCTTTCTGATGCTGATTACAGCACTTCCGGTTGACTAATCTTAATGAATTATAGATCATTTGAAAGATCATCAAATTCTCTATAAATGCCATTAATTTCATTACATTAGGTGCATCCCGTAAGAAAATACTGACAATCAAAAAAATTTAAATTTTCTGTTATGATTTTGCATCAATTATTTTGCGAATGGCAAAAAAAGTTACTTCCACTTAAGTAATTGCAATAACAGATAGCTCATTTTAAAGATGATTAAATTCTCTATAAAATGTGTGAATTTCATTAAAATCGATCCAATAGAAATGAAAATATGGCGGCTCAAAGTGGGCAAAAGTTTTAGAAAAATTTTATTTCTGGGTATTTTGAGATAATTTCCATGTCGTTTTTGAATTCAAAGCTGAATGCGTTTCTAGTGCACTTTTGTGACATTATTCCCTAATTGTGCGCGCATGGTTGCCGCCCAGAAATAGAACTCGAGGATGGCCGCCTCTCGAGGGGAGGCTCTTTCGCGCGAATTCTCGCCGCTCGCAGATTTAGCTTAGTGCGAATCTGGGTCAAGTCGTCATCGACACATGCGCGCACGCATCGCACTCATTCATTGAATCACCGAAACGATCGCCTTCTAAATTCGCGAATTCCTTCGCTCTCGCTGCGCCGAAGAATCGAAGCTTAAGTACGCACGCATATGCGACTTAAGTCACGTGCATCTACATATTATCGTAATTATAACTGTATTATGTCAATAATGAGCTCGGGGCGTTTCTATTCAATGCTAAAATTTGCGCCTTCGATTTTATTTTGATTCAAGTTGACTCATATTTTTGGTTGATAATTTTTACAGTTGTGCAAAATTGCGAAAATTATTCAAATATATGTTATTCCTAATGGAAATATCTACACTTTTTATTTGGGTAATCTTTTAAATTAATAATTAATCAGCTTGTTAATTCATTAAATTGGCAATCTCTTTAATCCCATTTGTGTGACAGATGGCAGCACTTGAATCAAAATATTGAGAAGTTTTCGGCAATGAATTCAATGCAATTAATACGCATTTGCTAATAATTGTCGCATGGGTGTTTCAATGCTTTATGCGAATCGACCAGCAGACAACAAACAACCAGCATCAAATTGCGCGTCTGCGAGAAGCGAATATGCGTGGTAGCAAAGGCTGCGAATCCGTGGCGGCCAACACAGCCTTGACACACTAACGAAATTTCGCACTGCTGGCTGCTATTGACATTGGCACTACATTCATGCCGAACCTTCATCGATCGATGGATCGTAATCGAACGACGCAATCGAACGATTATTTGAGGTAACACACAGTTGACTCATTATGTATCCATATCTTAATTCTAAAAATTTTCGCTTTTTTTCGCGTCTTTAAGTGCGAATAACTTTTAAACGGTTGAACCAATTAAACTAAAGTTGGAACCAAATTGTGGGTCTTGATGAGCACTTTCCAAAAATGTATTGGTTTATGTCCTTTTGGTCATGGGAAGGCCAGAAATCGCGTTCGAAGAAAAAAATTGAAAAAAAAGTTTGTAGCGATAAAAATGATATGAAATTCTTAAAATCGCTCGAGTTTTCAAAAATTTTCATATCTC
>JARJDZ010008205.1:0-10851 GCA_030264555.1 Aleochara sp. GC000083
AGAGAATTTAATTGCCCACGAGCCTAACTTTTCATCATTACGATCGGACAATTGGTTCGGGAAATACAAGCAAAAATATACAGAATTGAACTAGACAATTGCAACTATTTGGTATTCAAAACGGAAAAAGTATATTTCTCTTTGGAAAATTAAATCAAATTATATCGGAAAAGATGGAGAATTTAATTCCCTATACGCTAAACTTTTCATCATTAGGATCGGACAGTTGGTTCGGGAAATACAAGCAAATATGTACAGAACTACACAAAAAATGCAACTTTTTCAAATTCAAACCCGGAAAAAGCGTGGTTCCCCCCTGTGAAATTAAACCAAATTATCACGGATATGATAGAGAATTTAATTGCCTACAAGCCTAACTCTTAGTCATTACGATCGGACAGTTGATTTGCAAAAAAGTACAGAACTGCACAATAAAAAATAATAGACAATCAACGACGCACACAAATGCATATTTTAATTTCAATATATTTTTAATTTCTAATTAGCAATTAGTATAATCCCTAAGTTTAAGGTAATGTTAAATTGTTCTCTAGGTATCATTATTTAGTGTGATTAGTTGTTTTTGATAAGGCTTATCTTGAATTGAAGTAAAACAATTAAGTATATTGCGATTGTGGCAATACTCTAGAAATTAAATGTTAATTAGTTAGCAATTATTATTGATTAAGAATAAGGGTCTTACTGAAGTCACCAACTCTCGATTTACAACAGCATAACCTTGCAGGGAGACCTTCGGGGGATTCATGCGAATAGCACACAAAAATAATTCAATCTCTGTAATCGTTGGCTTATCAATCTTTGAAAGATCAACAGTCATCAACGAGTTCTGTACACGATTGGCTATATTTATGGATGCCTGATGCGAGCAATCACAGAAAACGTAAAATAGGACGCTGCAATAACTTGCGTCAACTAGCAGACCAATTTCTTTGAAGGTAAAGCGAAAACCATGATCCACAATTTCGGATGTAAAACCATAAATCTAAAAGTACTGATATTTAAGAGAAAAATTGCAGTTGAAGATCTATTGAGCATACAGCCACGGTTATATTAACAATAATAAAGAGGGAATTTGCTGAATATGTCCGCGCATAAGCGTTGCCTAATTTCTGCAAAATTTCGCTGAGCTGCAACCACAAGACTCGATAAAGTTTGATAATGTGACTGGCGCAATAATCTTTGATGTCCTGGAAATGAAGCATATTAATATAGTTTCAGGGGAATGCCCATGTTTTTCTGCTTACAACTTCGAAACTATCAGCTAAGCACTTGCTCGCATTGCCCGTGGCACGACAGTTGATGAACCACAACGCGCAATTCATGTTAATCATCGTAATTACGTGAATATATGCGGTTGTGTGGTAAATTGTGAAACCTTCTAGTAGCGCATGCAAAGTCAAGATGAAGATGACTGCAACAATCAGACTACCACAACTGATAACCACAATGAGAGTGCTCAGATAGGGAAACTCCAAGCTTTTCCCGGTGATTTTGTAGTAGTCAAGTTGGAATAATCCCCAGGAATTCTTATAAATGCATACGTCTCGTGCGACGCCCCATCCGACGTACGGAATCCAGAAATGGGGCACTAGATAAACAACGAAAATTATGGAGTAGATATATTCGTCGAATTTCTTGCTCTTGTTGGTCAGAATATCAAGCCTTTCGTAGCCGACCATCAAAATTAGTATGGTTAAAAATGCATAGAAGAAGTACGCATAGAAGCACGTCGGGCTGAACCAACTAAAGACAACTTTTCCGTTCCTGCGTTCCACAGGCATCACAGCCAACACCTAAAACATTCCAGATCAAGTATTCTTTGGCAGAAATTTCCACACTCGGAACACACCCGAAATAAATGAAGCAGTAGTTTATGGTCACGATAGAATTGATCATGTTTATCAACGACAGCCCCATCGGTAGCGTCTAATTTGGAGCGTTTCCGGATTTCTTCCGAACGCGCACTTTGCTTGAAGATACGCAATTCTTCTTTGACTTTGAAGTCACCAGGAAAGTAGAATTTTTCCTCATCGAATGTATTCTCCATGATGAAGTTCACCTTTGGAATACTTCAATCGTTTGGGAAACAGTTTCGAGGAGAATGGTTTGGCTAATCAATTAATAAGCAACCTATAATTATTGCTGACAACTTAATTGGATCATTTCGAGAGAAACGACTTCTTCTTGTTTGGTCATATTGTATAAGCATGATAATTAGTAGTTTCGTGTTTGCTTTGCATTTAAATTACTACCCAATTGTATTTTTACATGTATACAACCTAGTTTACAACTGAACTTCAGAAATATTTAACACAAAATAAATTTAAGTATTAATTCCACATTTAAGTGCAACTATGGTGATAATTGACGATCTCTTCGTTTCATTATATTCACGTATAACATAACGAAAGAATATGCCATTTTATACATCTAAAACAACAACGTATTAAGTTTCGGCACAAAAAAGTTTATATGGATTACCAGAAAAACCAGAGCATTTGAATATCGTGTGAAATCTCCCACTGGAAGCGTCAGAGGCCTTTGATTACGGATCATCATTACAAGGATTTCCTTTATAAGTTTGACATCACCATCCCAGCGAATCGAGACAAAAATTTCAAAATTTAACTGTATACTCTACAAGCAAAATGTGTAAGATCTTCCCGAAATGTTGAATGAAAGTTTACCAAATCAATTAGCCTCTCGCCCACATTTCCAAACAGCAAGATAGCGCATATGTAAATTGGCGCATGAAACACTACAAACATATGAAATTGCTTCCCCATTTGTCCTAGTACAATTAAACTCAAAATTAGCGAACTGACAATAAATTGTACAAGAAGCGCGTTCTTATACAGATTTGCAATCACCTCCCAACAACTGAAAGAAACGTTTCAAGCTGAAATTAAGATAGGCTCAACTACTATGGGTGAAGTTAATACTCAATTAAAGTTTGATGAAAGTTGACGCAGAATTTCAAATACTTGAGTCGCTCGGTCCTCGCATTCGGACAGATAAAGCGTAATCGTCTAATATACATATAGAGATATTTGAATTGAAATTCAATATACTTAATAGACAAATGCATGGTACATACACAGCCAAGGACTGGTATGACGAGCAGAACGTAGCACAATGTAGTGATGCTATTCAAAATATCTCTATAAGGCCTCTGGTATTGCCCTTCAAAAAAATACTGAAAATTATATATTAGTTACACTCTCAAATGATTTAACCAGTACAAAACCAACCACTGGGACCAGTACACCACATGCATATTTATCAAGTGGTTCATCACAGGAATTCAACTCCAAATCGACCCAAAAACAGATAATGCCAAAGACAAACACACCCCAACCGATCGTAATCAAATTGTTATTGAAATCAATGATTTTGTGTTTCATATTGCTGAAGGGCGTGTATTTTTTGCCGATGAGTTTCATTATTTCCAATAACTTTATCACATCCTCCTTCGAAATGCGTATCGAATGAACAACGAATATGCCAAAACTTGTCGAAGCAATTGTCGACATTACGTCTATAAACTCATGAATGCTTTTTCCGTTGTTGATATTGAACCAAATGTAGGAAGACGCACCACCGATCGTTATCAATGCAGTAAACACCGAAAGACCATTAAAGGACCAATAGATGATTCGATTGTACCTTTGATTATTGCGATAGAGCAGATAATAGTATAATTTGATAATATATACATTAAATTCTTCAACTAATTCTACTTCCGACATACTGAACAATCTTTAACGGTTTCATATGTTTGGAAGAAGACGGTTGCCCTCAAATAATAATTACTAATTTGTGACGAAGATTTCATCGCATTTATTAATTTATACTACCATTATGATCATGATCATTAGTAACAAATATATCAATAATTAAGGGTATAACTCTGAGAAGGATAAGACAATTTCCAATAGCATTAATTATTCCAATTAAGTAGTAACAAATGACGCATTTGAAGAACTCTTGCAGCCCAAGTTCAAAAGCATCATTAATTTCTATGGAAACATTTTAGATGGAATCAACAAAGTTGAAAACATCCTCATGATCCCGTTTTGGAAACTTGAAAATCGTTGATTTATTCTCAAGAATAACAACAATTTCGCGTCTTCCTTGCAACTTTAAGCATTTAATGCATCGTTCCTTGTCGATCGCAGGCATGAAAACTGCGTACCCGGAACAAAAACATAAATACCAACCAAGGCTAGACAGCTGAGACGACTGAGGAGACAAAGGAATCGAGAAAATCAGCTGTTTTGTGTCTACATTCGTTCGCAGAACGCGCACGTTTTTGTTATGTTCATTTCGACATTGTAAATTGTGTGAATCGCAGAAATTTTCAGTGTTTTCGATCCATAAACCATTGCTCGTCTAGTCAGTGTAGACTCAACAAAGGTATTGTGTTTGGATTTGCTTGTAATCGTTGCCTTCCACAACTGCGTACTTGCCTTCCTGGCCAGGAAAACAACGAGCGAATTTGTGTTGCACTTTCCAAATTTAGCGTCGAGCTTGTTTATTAACAACGAATCTAAGTAATTGTGCATTTTACTTTCTACTTCACGTTGCAAAAGTCGCAGCAATCCAAGTGAAATCAAAGTGTATCAGGTGCAAATTTTATTTGTAATTTCTGTTCACATTACCGCAATTCATTTCCGGCTGCTTCATTCAGTGTTACTAAAATATCAGATGGTTATTGCACAATAATGTGCTGAGAATAGATGCATGACCTGCTTTCAACTTGCAAAGTGCTCCTACTAAAGCCAAGCTCTTTTTCAGCACTCTCATTATGAGTGAAAATATACCGAATGGCACATCAGATCCCATGAACATGGATGGCACATCAGCTGGAGCTCGAATTCGAACCCAGAGTGAATGCTCTGCTGTTAGTGATGATGGAGCATCTGCAAGCATTGGAATTGGCAAGAGGTATGTATTGAAAATATCCCAAATATCACTGTTTCTCAAGTAACTCTTTCTTACTAGGCAGAGAACAACTTCACAAACTTTTATGGTGAGCACAGGCATCACATCAGCATCTCCTCCAAAGTTTGTCTCCTTGGAGGAAATAATGCAGGCTGCAAATGGTATGAGAGACATGGCCTTAGTGCACGAAATCGTTGTCGACAATGAATTTCGTTTGGAACGGCCGCAAGATAATACGTTGCATAAAGTCATCAAGGAGAACATGTTACGTGCATATTGGGATTTATTTCGTCAAAATTTCCAGCAGGATCCACCAAATTATGAGCATGTAAGTTCATCATGATATTTGAACATTTACTGACGATTAGGGGCCCATTGCGAGGTTTGTGTACTCTTTCACATGAGGGGCCATAAAACCGTAAGAAACTGGGAAGAGTATACATCAACCTTGTTATAGGCAACCATACGTGCACTTGAATAAAAGTTTTAAATTTGCATCTTGTAGGCATTGGTATTGCTGGAGGACATCAAACAAGGTCTTTTCGACTTATTACTGCCGCAGCATACAAAACTACGCCAGCAAATCGCCGAGGTTTTGGATAGTGCATTAATTAAACAGCAAGTTGAACAAGGTGTACTCGATTTCAACCATTACGCCCAGTACGTGATTTCTGTGATGGGGAAATTATGTGCACCGGTTCGAGATGAGAAGATTAAAGAACTGACAGAACGTACTGATGTGGTGGACACCTTCAGAGGCATCTTGGAAATGTTAGACTTGATGGCGCTGGATATGGCAAATTTTACAATTGCGTTCGCCAAACCGGAAATTATTGCACAGAGCGTTGAATTCGAGCGCAAAAAGTTCGCAGATTATTTATCTGTACATCCAGGTAACTTATTTGTCATAGTCCAAGTTTGCAACAATAATATATTTTAAATATTTTAGATGGTCTTGAATACACCAGGAAATGGCTGCTAAGGCATTTGGATACATCAGCGGGCACGTCCCAGAATATTGACCGACCTACATATGTACGAAATCACATGAAGGACACGCTTTTGAATGCAGTCATTGAGCTTTTAGATTGGAATGTAGATGAACCCTATCCAGAGGTATTGATTACGCAATTATTATATTCATTTATTGATGATTATGATTTTAGACGTTTATGATGGATGAACTGCGTTTGAAAACGCTGCAAACTCAAAGCGAAAAAGTCGTATTTGTGGGCACAATCTTACTCATTGTGATGAGCAACGTGGGAACCGATCTGAGCACGCTAAATTCTTTTAAAACCTCGACAAAGGACCACATTAGCATCATCATGCAATCTTATAAGAAACTAAGGTACTTTTCAAACGACGTTTTTGCCAAAATATAAATTGTTTGTTGTCTTGTAGTGACATTGACGAATTACTGCCAAGTATTGCGATACAAGTGATAAAAGACGTGCGAGAAACGCAGCAAGAGCATTCGATGAGCGAACTTAGCGAGGAGGCCGCGAAAACGCTTACGGATCTCATCATCGACGTAGCGAAGCCGGAGCATAAAATTCGCGCACTCGTTCGGCGACGCGTCAAAGAGTTTTATCACGATATTATTGTGTCGTGCACAGCCGCCCCCCAGAAAGTGCCTTCTGGCTTGTCGGCTTTCCAGCAGGAGCTGACGGCGATTGCCGGCCAGTATTTACGCATCATTTCGCATAATACAAGCGTCTTCTGCACGTATTACAGTGATATCATCGACCAGGCGCTGCCGCCTTTGGACACGACGTCACAGCAAGTCCAGGATCCGGCTGCAGCGGCAGCTGAATAATTGGGAAGATCTGTTGCTAACTGCAAATTAGACCAGCCTTTAAAACACCTCCAAATATTAATACTAACCGACATTAACAACCATGCAAGTGTAGTATTAACCAATTACAAACTTAATATAAACAAACAGTGTCCAAAGGGCGCTTATTTCTTACCGTTCACTCTGTGCGATGTTTTACAGTTGAATTTCCTGATATCAATTTCAAATTGACTTTTGTTTAGCCCTAATTTAATGTAGCTTTAATTGCGTCGTTGTTTTGTATTTATAATTTTATACGCAACTAGATTATGTTGCAATGTCGATAAAAATTATCAAAGGGGCGGCATCCCAGGCGCGGTCGTTCCGTACTTGTTATCAAGAATTGCTAAATATTTTTTCCGGAGCGTTAAACATTTATAGCTCTTTGCTTATTCATTGAAATTATATTTGTATTATGGTACTTTTCATAATTGTTGTCTATAAAATAAATAATTAATACATATTAACCAAATATTAATACAAATCTAAGAAAACAATGATTTGACGAAAATTTCCTGTGATTGTGATACATTTGATAATTTTATTATTCTAGTGAAGAATAAATTCAATTCACCGAAATTTAGTACATGTTTCATCAGAGATTTTGCCTAGTCTATAGACATTATCACATTTGTTGATATTTATTAAATGTAAACATAATAACCGATCGATGCACGTTTTATTTATCGCCTCCTGCCTTGTGGTGACTGGTTTTATGAGTATAATATGATCCAATGTTTATTGCCTGTTTTTAACGCTTTTTGTTGAATTACTTTTATTTTTTTCCTTTGTTGGCATACTATGAGCATGTAGTCCACATAACTAGTGACCTGAAGGCCATTTTAAGACCTTCTTCTATATGTTCTGGCTAAAGCTATCGTTTTAAGTCGAGGTCGATTCAATTAAAAGAGACATGCATATTTAAGTTGTAAAATGGAGGGGACGTCTAGAAATTAAATTGTGCCTGCAGTCTCGACCGTCTGCAAATCAGTGCCAATTTTTACTTCTTTGTGGACTCATCAACTCTAACCTCATTGAAAGTTTTTGTCTTAAATTTAACATTATCATAACAGAACTGGTTGCTGGTCTTTAACTAATTGTGTCTATGATGATATTGAACAACATTAGAAAGTCTTATCTGCTCATTGGGACTTCAAATAGTCTGTAGTTCAATCAATTAGTTATAATTTGCTCATTGATTGTTTACCTTTATTTATCACTGTAAGTAGCACATATGTGTATAGTATAGTTGTATAGTAGCATTATTATCTGTGATCATGTGATTGCTTAAGTGTCCTATATAAAAGTTACTCATTTGCAGCTTTGGCTGTGATCGAATAGGAGTGTTCAGTACTTGGCTGACAAAAGAAGCATCAAAATGCGTCTAATAATTTTGGAAAAATCCGTCGACGTCTCGGAATGGGCTGCACGTTACGTGATGAAACGTATCAACGATTTTAAACCGAGTGCTGATCGCTATTTTGTCCTAGGCCTACCTACAGGTAAGAAGTCACCCCCTGTTACTCAGTTTGCTAAATTGGATGCCATTCTTTCAGGAAGCACTCCCTATGGCATGTACCAGAACCTCATCAAGTTCCATAAACTTGGCAAAGTCTCCTTCAAGTATGTGAAAACATTTAATATGGACGAATACGTCGGCTTGCCCAGAGAACACAAGGAGAGCTATCATTACTACATGTGGAACAACTTCTTCAAGCACATTGACATTGACCCAGAGAATGCACATCTTTTGGACGGCAACGCCAAGGACCTGGTGGAAGAGTGCCGGAAGTTCGAGGAGAAGATCAAGCAGGCAGGCGGCATTGAATTGTTCATCGGTGGCATTGGTCCCGATGGGCACATCGCCTTCAACGAGCCTGGCTCGTCGTTGGTGTCTCGCACCCGGGTCAAAACTCTGGCTCAAGATACGCTGGAGGCAAACGCACGCTTCTTCGATAACGACATCAACAAGGTGCCTAAATCGGCGCTTACCGTTGGTGTTGGCACCGTTATGAGTGCGGTCGAAGTATGTAAATGGCATCAACTTCAATCAATTGGCAATTATCTTGTTGTTGTTATAGGTGATGATATTGATTACGGGAGCACATAAAGCATTTGCTCTCTACAAGGCCATTGAGGAGGGCGTCAATCACATGTGGACGGTGTCGGCGTTCCAGCAACATCCTCAAACCATCATGGTCTGTGACGAAGACGCCACGTTGGAACTGCGAGTGAAGACAGTCAAGTACTTCAAGGTATGTATCCTGCAGCTAACATATGCATGAGAAAAATCTGTTACTCTTATGGTTTATTTTGTGTATAGGCATTGAGTGAAGTTCATCACAATCTAATCGAGGATGATCTTAGTTTTCATGAAAGCAGAATGCTTCATTAACTAGTCTCAATCCTCCAGATGGTAAAAATTTTTGTTTGGAACTATGCTTTCAGCTTGGCTATGTGGGCAATTGTATTTAATTTCATGCTATTTTGCTACTTTTAATTAGGTATAATTAATGAAGCCAATAATAATTTAATTATTTGTTTCAGAGTCTCAATGAAGTGCATCATCAGTTAATTGAATAATGTAATGGTTTTATAGCATACAAAGTGTGTGTGAAACAATTTCTGCCAATTTTTAATTTGCAATTTTATTCTTTTTGGGCTTTGTATACCTTCAAGTTTTATATCTTTATATGAGCCTCAATAAATAATGTATGGTTAAAGATTATTCTTGGCTAATTGATTTGTGAGACTTACCATCCTTGTTTGTGGAGGGCTGGTACCTTTCCTTGATTGATGATATTAATCTTACCAAAACTTCAAACCATTGCACACTTGGAATCTAAAGTCCAAAACTCAACGTGGTTGCACTTCGTACGGCATATAAAAATGGCTAACACTCATGACAAATTCTAGAATGCGACTGTTTTCTTATCACAATAAGATTTGTATAGTCGTTTTGCATCAGTGCACGATATTGTGCAGAATATCAGCGGTTTTAAACAGGTGTTAACAGGTTTTTAACTGTTCTTTAAATTTAAACCATAAATATCGATTCGGACCCTTAATAAAATTATTCTAACAATAGTTGAGGATGCTGAAAGATGAAAGCAATTAGTAAATCTCGACTTGTAAAGTTTTAATAGACAATTGTGTTGGTATTAAATTATGATTCAGCATAGAAACCGCAAGTAGCTTAGCTATATTGCACGTTGAGTAACATACGTTATTGTCCCCGTTTGTAAATTTCCATTGTTTTTATGAAATGTAAAGTCAAGAATAACAGAATAACTTTATAAAGAGGTAAACATTTGTAAATAATTATAACTCAATATTTGTCAATAAAATTGACGTCCAATAAAGTGTTTAAATTACTTTGAGGAAATTAACTATGCTGATAATTACGCAAAGTAATTAAACCTACCTCTATAATTTTATACTGTATTGTACTTTTTATAGCACTAACATTACTCAACATTTATTTTTAGTTGCTTTTGATTTATATCACTGAAATATTGAATGTTAGACTATTTAAATATAAAAGCATTCATGAGAATTCTGTTGTGGTACAAAAACATTTCTGGAGGAGCTAAATCATGTTTACAAATAATTTGATTTGTTTGGTGTATTTGAAATTTAACTTCGTAAATAAAATCATAGAGGGCGCAACATGTTTCTTTTGCTGTTTAAAATTCAGTGCAAATGTTTTATCAATGTAGCAATGCGAATGCAGCAAAACGCAAGTAAAACAAGTAAACAAAATTGACTCATGAACAAACTGATGACTACAAGATTTTGCTGCTTTGCAGAATGCATGCGTATTTGTCTAGCTGCGTATAATTGATTAGGCAGAAGTTCTTTTTAAGTACGTCACTATTTGAGAATTAAACATTAATTTTACAAAAATGATTTCTGTTAGCTGTTCAATAAACTCTGGCATGTGCTTAGGACACAAGCGGTGATTTGGCGACCGCATTCGAGGTGATAAATTAACGAGGTGGACATTTTTGCCAGCAAACCGCAAGCGTTCCAATCAAATCAAATATTTC
>JARJDZ010008206.1:0-12829 GCA_030264555.1 Aleochara sp. GC000083
GTTGGATGGGTGACCGATTTCGGGATGGTCGACATTTCGAGTCTGGCCGTTGCAGGACTTCCACATCTCGGGCCACCTCCCTGTAATTGTCGCAGGACAGGTGAAACCACGAGGGAAGGATCCTGTGATCCCCAGATATCGTATGACGGCCTTCTTGGGTCCTTCATCCACCAGGACATCGTGCTATGTCTATAACGTTCCAACCGTGGTTGGGAATTGCCATCGGGTTGTAAGTCTGGTTAGTTAGGTCGTGTCTAAATCAAAGGTCGTAAGGTCCATCCGGGTTGTAAGTCTTTTGCTATTTTCATTTTAAATTTTGCACTTCAAATACTTGCTATTTCTGAAATTGTTATTTCAAACTTCAGAATAATCGATAATAATAAACATTTTTTAGGGCCCTCGTTTCTTCTAGAAAACACATACAAAAGGAATGGATAAATTTAAGTTTAATTATATCAATATATTTTTTATCAGAAATACCAACTATATACAATAGAATCATTTGAGTACAATAACCATTATCAATATCAAGTTCAATATAAACAAGTAACATTTCACAACAGAACCTTTAAACATCAAGAAAAGTCAAAATAGTTTAATTAGTGATGATGGGCATATTGCACATCCGCTTTGAAACCATTGTGCTTGTCAGCAGTGTAATGAACGATACGAATCTTTCCATCAGGCTGGACGACACTGTAATATCCTTTGACAACATCTCCATCACGTTCCTCTTCAGCAGACTTCATATCGTGCGTGTGCGGATCATCAACGCCATATTTGTACTCATATTTTGGATGATGCTGCAACAATTTCACACAACATTTTGTCAATTTTCACACTTTCTTGTGATATACATACGTGTGGATAGTGTTCTTCATGATGGTAATGACCATGTTCTGAACTATCCTCTGGATGATGATGGTAACTATGTTCAACATGATTGTTGTAAGAAGCGTAGGAGGAGGCATGATGATCAGCAAAGACACAAGCCAAAACTGACACGATCACAAATAATTTGAAGAACATTTTTGTAATTTGTTGTTATCAACTGAGTTGTTGTTGTTGGAGGAGTTGAAGTTGTTGTGATGCTTCAAAGCTTCTTCGGATGGTATTTTATACTCGGTGCATCTATCAGGATTTTTTGTGGTAGGTGGTTAAAGAGCATTGCAAAAAAATATTTGTTAGCGTGCAATATAATCCAAATCCTTATTACATTTTTGCTCGCTGTTCCAGTGAAGAAAATGCAAATTTGTTGCTTTTACCAGGTTACTAAACTATGGATCCAACAATACTATAAATTCGATATAGTAATTATGTTATTGATATATAGTACTGTATTAAATCATACTAATTTGCATTATTACGTTGAGTAAAAGTGCTGATTGAAAAACTCTATTGAAACTCGCAGAAAGAATGCGGTAATGAATTCATTAATGTTGCATGCATGGAATAATAAAATGCTCCAATAAATTCAATAAATATTTGATTTGCATTTACCTCACTGGTTCATTTGCATTTTTTGTATTGCTTACATCAATTTATTGAATATTTGGTTTGGTATTTAATTAGGCTACTAATTATAGTTGTGAAATTTTATGATCATTACATCAAAAAATATTATACATATTTTAGTTCATTCTAAGCTGAAGATATTTCTTTATTAGAAAAATAACAGGTTCATAGATTTGTCAAGAATAATTAAACATGTTGAAAATGATGAATGTTACTTTAAAAATACAGAAATTGAAAGAATTGTAGGTGTAAAAAAAGGTGTAAAAGGTAAGAAGTAGCAAAACGAAATTGTTCTGTGAGCATACTATTTACAAAATAATATGTAAACAAGAACGATGTGGCTTATCTTAAGCCTACTTAAGTAGACATACTATCGACATCTCGTGTTGAATTCTTAGGTTTG
Organism: Aleochara sp. GC000083; assembly: GCA_030264555.1. Taxonomy (NCBI): domain Eukaryota; kingdom Metazoa; phylum Arthropoda; class Insecta; order Coleoptera; family Staphylinidae; genus Aleochara; species Aleochara sp. GC000083. The sequence goes on from JARJDZ010008206.1 coordinate 1,919, forward strand.
GGTAGTGAAATTTAAATTTGAGTAGCAATGCAAAATAAAGTGAACAAGTTGTTTTAAAATGAAATTTTACATTCGGTCAAAAAATTAACTGAGAAAATAACTTTCAATAATTTTATTACAAAAATAAATTTTTACATCAAAATATACACAGAAAGTCAGGATAACAATTAGTCTTAGATGAATTACAAATGATGTTCGTGATGAACTTGTGGATGATCAGCATGTCCAGAATATTTAACATCAGCATTGAAACCATTATGTTTATCAGCGGTGTAATGAACGGTACGAATCCTGCCATCAGGTTGAACCAAAGTGTAAAATCCTTTGACAACATCCCCATCACGATGTTCCTCCTGGGACTTGATGTCATGAGTGTGCTTATCCTCAACACCATACTTGAAGTCATATTTAGGATGATGCTGCAAGAAAATCAATATTTTAAAAATTATCAATTTTTGGCTCTGAAATTTACAAATATTACATGTGGGTAATGTTCTTCATGATGGTTTTCAGCACCCTGCTGGGCCAATCCTTCGCCTCCATGATGGTAACTATGTTCAACATGATTGTTGAAGGAGGCATATGAAGATGCATGATGATGTTGAGCCAGAGTGCAGGCAACAACCGAAGCAAGGACAAAAACTTTGAAGAACATTTTGAAGTTTTTAGGTACCTTTGGTTTACTTGTTTGGCGACCAAATTGAAACTGTGCCTAGTTGATAACACCATCAAGTTTTTATACCTAATTTGATACCCCTCCATTTTTACATTCTAGTAAGTTAGTTAACTATTCTAATAATATGCAAATTCGAGTAACAAAAATGTAACTGCTCTATGTGTGATGTAATGCATACTTTTAATTTTGTGTACATTCACAAATTTTATAATTATAACTTGCACATTTTATTGCACATTTGCAAATTAATATCTGAAACTTACTACCTCACACTTATTGCTCAAAAAAGAAACTTGTATATTTTTACAAGGAACAAACATCTTGTTCAACTAAAACATTACAATTATGTTCATTTATTAATTATATCATCAAATTGTATTTCCAACAGATTTAAGGGATACAAATTTTACAGTATGCAGAGACGTATAACTAATATTTTAATCAATCAAAAATTTGACTACTTTTGAAAATCTCAGAATCTATTTGGAAGTTCCTTTCAATTAGTTATGCTTGGATGTGCTATTTACTAATTCAATTGGAACTATTTTCCAAAAATAGAGGAAATACCGACAATATGTGTATTACATGGTCTGTGTATTTTCATTCCATTATATTCATTTAATTTTGTAAATTTAATTTAGTTCCAAAATTTATTACTAGAATTGAAAAGGTAAAATTAAGAACCATTCATTTTCAATATTTACGTATTTGTTCTGTGGGCATATTGTTTACGACATAATATGTAAACAAGAACGATGCGGCTTATCTTAAGCCTACTCGAGTAGACATACTATCGACTTCTCTCGTTCAGTTCTTAGTTTTGGGTAGCAAAATTTAAATTTAAGAAGCAATGCAAAATAAAGTGAACAAGTTGTTTTAATATGGAATTTTAAATTAGATAAAAAAATTGAGAAAATAATTTTCAATGATTTTATTAGAAAAATAAATTTTTACATCAAAATATACACAGAAATTCGGAATAACAATTAGTCTTAGGTAAATTACAAATGATGTTCGTGATGAACTTGTGGATGGTCAGCATGACCAGAATATTTAACATCAGCATTGAAACCATTATGCTTATCAGCAGTGTAATGAACGGTACGAATCCTGCCATCAGGCTGGACCAAAGTGTAGTATCCTTTGACAACATCTCCATCACGATGTTCTTCCTGGGACTTGATGTCATGAGTGTGCTTATCTTCAACACCATATTTGAAGTCATATTTGGGATGATGCTACAAGAAAATATTTTGAAAATTATTAATCATGAGATCTAAAATTTGGAAATTTACATGTGGGTAATGTTCTTCATGATGGTGTTCACCACCTTGCTGGGCTAATCCTTCTTCACCATGATGGTAACTATGTTCAACATGATTGTTGAACGAGGCGTAAGAAGATGCATGATGATGTTGAGCCATGACACAGGCCAAAGCCGAAGCAACAACCAAAAGTTTGAAGAACATGTTGAATTGATTTTAATGTATTGAACTTGTTGTAATTGAAGACCAAATGAGTTCTATGCCTTTTTGATAACGCCAGTAAGTTTTTATAGTACCTTTTGGCACCCTTCCACTCGAATATTCAGTCAAGCAAGTCAACTAATCAGCAATAGGATTCAACTTGAAATTGTTAGTTCATTACGTTATGACATAATGCAAATAATTATGTGTAAACTTTTTCTGGTGTTTACATTCACAAATTTTATATTTTATAATTACATATTGCACAGTTTACTATACCTGTTCCAGAAGAGCTTTTGTTATCTAAAATTGGAAGGTGTATATGGCTATGTAATATAGAATGGATGTGAAGTTGTGGATGTTAATGAAATGCACGGTTTGCCTTATAAAAATGCTAATTTTTCGGTCGTAAATTTGCGTGAGTTTCAATTTTAACGCTCTAGTAAACATTAAATAATTAATTCACTGTCACTGTTACTTGGAATGTTAAAAATTCAATGATGTCAGTCAACGAATATTATGTCTTCATTGTTTTATTACAGATTTGATAATACAAACGTAATTCTAATTCAGATATCAATCCAGGATTTTAAAATATACAAGAATCATTTAATCGTATGTTATGGCAAAAATTTGAAAAAAAAATCTAAAATTGATTTTAGCCTAAAAAAGTTTTTCTAATAATGAGGAAATCAAACAGGCACAATAATTGATAGATTATTTATTTCTTTTCAGCGTGTTTGCAAAAAAATTGTTAAGAATTATTCGTAAAATATTATAAACTTGGGCAATTCCTTATACTAAACTAGCGGACCCGACAGACGTTGTCCTGTACACATATCATTAATTGGAATTTCACTGAAAAAAATATCATTAAAAAAGGATTTCGCTAAAAAAATTTCACTGTCTCTGAAACTACTGAACAGAGCCGAAAAATTCAAAGGACCTGTTTTTCAGCAATATAAACATATGTAATGCCAAAAAGAAAATATGAAAGAAAATCAAAAAGAATTTCGCATCTCTGAAACTACTGAACCGATCTGAAAAATTCAAACGGTCTTTTGTTCAGCCAATAAATGTATGTAATGCCAAAAAGAAAATATGAAATAAAATCATTGGTTCGCTGAAATTTTGCTAAAAAAGAATACCGCTAATAAAGAATGCCGTAAAAAAGAATTTCGCTATCTCTGAAACCACTGAACCGATCTGAAAAATTCAAACGGTATTTTGTTCAGCTACATATACGTATGTAATACGAAAAAGAAACTCTGAAATAAGATCAATGATTCGCTCAAAATTCCTTAAAAAAGTATACCGCTTAAAAAAAAGATTTCGCTATCTCTGAAATAACTGAAACGATCTGAAAAATTCAAAGGATCTTTTGTTCAGCTACATACACGTATGTAATACCAAAAAGAAATTCTGAAATACGATCCGTGATTCGCTGAAAATTCCTTAAAAAAGAATACGGCTTCAAAAAAGATTTCGCTATCTCTGAAATTACTGAAACGATCTGAAAAATTCAAACGTCCTTTTGTATAGTGACATGTATATATGTAATGCCAAAAAGAAAATCTGAAATTAGATCAATGATTCGCTGAAATTTTCGAAAATTGCCCAAAATTGAAAATTTACTATAAATATAACTTTTAAATGGAGTCCTTTGCCCAGTGGCATTGGCGCACTGGGCACATCGTGGGTTTGTCGCTCCTCGAAGTCGCACAACGCCCACTGCGATTAGAAGTTGGATGGGTGACCGATTTCGGGATGGTCGACATTTCGGGTCTGGCTGTTGCAGGACTTCCATATCTTGGGCCACCTCCCTGTAATTGTCGCAGCACAGGTGAAACCACGAGGGAAGGATCCTGTGATCCCCCAGATATCGTATGACGGTCTTCTTGGGTCCTTCATCCACCACGACATCGTGCTATGTCTATAACGTCCCAACCATGGTTGGGAATTGCCATCGAGTTGTAAGTCTGGTTAGTTAGGTCGTGTCAAAATCAAAGGTCGTAAGGTCCATCCGGGTTGTAAGTCTTTTGTTTTTTTTTCATTTTAAATTTTGCACTTTCAAATACTTATTATTTCTGAAATTGTCATTTCTAACTTCAGAACAATCGATAATAATATACATTTCTTAGGGTCCTCTTTTTTTCTAGAAAACTCATACAGATCATTTGTAGATTTATTTTTGGAGCACAAAATGAATAGCTTCCGTACTCGTTCTCTCGGGTCGCTTGACTTTTGTAATGCTATTTAATTTTTGTTCATAACTTTTAAAGTAATTGTCTGAATTATGTAGACAAAGTTTATCTGCTTTAAACAGTACGAACAATAATTGTATTGGTTTCGTATAAAACTAATTTGGTACATTTTTTTTGCATAAATGTTTATTCACGTTCTTTCTTAATCCTACCATATTGTAAATAATATAATTAATAAATTATAAAAATGGCATTTTCCCTATAAGAAGGGGTCGCTGTTTAATTACATCCTCCTGAAAATGGTGTTTTGCAAAATTTTAACGATAATAAAATTGTTGATTTTACTTATTATAGAAAGTAATTACTTACATATTAAGAGTGCTCAACCGAATTTTCCGAAACCAACTGGAACATTCTGCAACATTCGATGCATCGTATAAAACTGTTGCTGTTTCTATAATTGTAGGAACTGCTGTTTCATCCGGTGCACCCTACTTTCATCTGTATACCTGCCTGCACATCGCTCCAGAACTATAAATCGGCACATTTGCATATTTTCACACACAATCACTTCCGACAGACAGCAACTTAAGTTGCCACTTGTAATTACAAGTGGCTAACGCCAACCCGAAAATTTAAATTGCAAAAATAGCCTACGTTAATTTACGTAATTTTCTTCTTATAGGGAATATTTAAGGTGACCAGACTTTGGCGACCGCTTTTGGCGGGACAGTCCCGATTTTTCACAATTTGTCCCGCGCCTCGCGACGTTTTTCAAGTCCCGACTTTTAGAATTAATTGTAAGTTAAATTTCCTTCAATTTATTATGCACCTCTAAGGTGGTTTGACGGCCCAGTATCAATAATTGCAGCAAAACTTTGTATGAAAGTTTGTGCTGATACCTTCTGTACATGGGTAATTCATATTGAATTCTTTCTGATTTAGCCGTCATGCAGACAATTTGAAGTCAAATTTTGCCTTGAATTTTGCTATTTTTTTATAAAACACCGAAATGTTTTATTCTTATATTTCTTCTAGAAGGAAAAATGTAATGTATACCATAATTTACTACTCATCCATGCAGCAATGCTTTATTAACAAGTGAATTTCCGTTTTATCCTGTTTTAAATTAACAAAACTTGCTTCACTAAAAATGCTATATCTCACAAACTAATAATCCGACATTTTCTCCCGTTTCGTTTGAATGTTGGGGTTAACAATAATTATAATTTAAAACTATCACCACCACTATTTATGTGTTAGCCTACGCACTTTTCAGCCGCTTACAGTAGCTTACGTATTCGGAATTCCTTGATGATTCCCATGCCCCAAATGTATTCCTTTATTCGAATTATCATTGTTCTAATTCATTTTGCCACACAAAAATGCCTACCAATTTGGTCTTATTTGGATTCAGTGTATAGATAATCTACTATTCAATTAAAACGCAATTGTTATAATACCCTAGTAGCACTATTTATTGTTCAAATATTAATTATGTTATTTATATACAAATAGTTTATAATTTTTCTGTTCATCAATAAGTTTTTGTTATATATTCCAATAAGACATTTTAAATTAATATATAATCCTGTAATTTTAATTACAAATTATATGAAAATCAATGATTTCTAAAAGATCAATGACTAATAGATGTTATTGAAAAGATAGCAATTATTTGAAACACTTACATGCAAATTAATTTAAGGAATAAGTAATAAAAAATTGAGAATTCATATTTACACATACTTCGTAACACAAATTAATTACTTTTATGTAACTTAATTCGATATTTAATTGATACATTATCCGGCATTCAATCTAAGCGAAAAACATAACATTGCAGAATGCCAACAAGATTTGGGTAGAACACTTTAGGCAAATGATGGAAAATTAAGCTGATGTTGTTAGAATATATACATTAAGAAATACAAATCATCTAATATTCATCAGCAGGCACTGATTAAATCGACATTATAAACATTGCAATTCCCTTGAGATACTACGCAAAGCAGAGTACAGACAAATAAAACTATAGATAAGATATATGCAAATTTTTGGGTGAAAAGCTAAAGCACAGCATCACGGCACAGATGACAAATTAGAAATATTGTTTGTGCAGAAGGGGGCGGCCTTTTAAATGCGTGTTGTTGCTCTAATACAACATAATGGTAGTCTATGGAAAAACTTTTGCAATAATCGCCGCATCAGTCTTGAATGACGTTCGCCCACTACTATTTTGATATACCTATGCACAAGACGACACAACCGACCTATAATTTATCATATCTTTATTACATAAGTCAGTCAATATTTAGACCTACCAACTAGTTAAATTACTAATTGTGTGTATATGTGAATAAAGTAAAAAACGGCAACTTTCATGTCGAACAATATTTCTTCATCCACCTAATAATGGATGCACTGAAATTTCCTTAAAGTTGCCGACTTTGCTCAACTGTTCGTTTAACTTGCGTTGTATTGGCGTTTTGTTACTTTGTACCTATTCTTATTATTGAATACGGCATTGACTTTTCCCTGAAGAATAATTAACTTTGTGCTAAATTCTGATTCAAAATATTGTAATTATTATATTAATTTGTCATTAGTCAAAATTTGATTTCTATTCTTATTACTAATAAAAAATTAAATATTATGAAATTTTGTAATTTTTCCAAAAAATATGTAATATGTAACGGTCCAAGATTTAACGTTACACCTCAGAGAAAAAAGGATAAACAACCACGGGTATAAGAGCTTAATTTTTTAATTAATAATTATATCATCTTAAAATGCAAAACTATTAACTTTAAATAATTATCCAGACCATCACTTTTTGAACAAATTTGATTTAGGCATAAGTTTTAATTTCTATTTGCTATTAAGTAAACTTTCTGCCTGTAAGTGTAAACTTGAGGCTAACATATCTTACAGTTGTTTACTGATCCTTACCTTAAAAAAATAACGTCGACTGTTAGCATAATTTAAAATAAAAATGAATTTAAGTATGAATCGTTTCCATAAATAGGCACAGATTTGATATCTTTGTTTTATAACATATGACCTGCATTACAATATCCTCCCATGCACTGCATAAATTGTCATTGCTGAATAAACATTTAAACGTCGTTGTCTCAACGGGAATTTGGTTCCTTCAATTATTATGCACCAATGAGATTCTTCTGAGATTTGTTTGATTTTGCTAATATTAATATTTTAGTTATTGCATTAACCATTGTGTTCTGTATTATTTGTAGTTTAAGATATTTTATATATAACTTGGGATTGTCCCTGGGAGCATCAGTATATTTTATATTTAGAATTTCTTTTAAATTATTGAAGGAGGACAGTAATTAAGATTACAAATAACTTAGAATAATCAAACATTTGCAAAATGTAACATTAGATTATTCAAAATTCTTTTTTGCTTGTTATAATGTCAAAAGATTCATTCGTGGGACACAACCAATATTAAAAACCTGATCTAAATGAATGTTTGTGTAATGTGAAGATTGGATGCGATCTCCCCTTTGAGATAATTATCTATAGAACAAATAAGTAATTATGTGTCATTATTACTCTATTAAAATGAGAAATCAGAGATCAGTGCAATACTCTTCCAAAATTCTCCTATGCGAAAATTAATTGTTTAGCAGGTTGTCAATGTATCATTCACATTTTCACTCTGAAGTATGGAATAATATGTGCACGTATGAATGAGTGTGAATGAGTAAATCGTTTTGAGGCTTAAGTTTTAACGCGTTTGCTGCGCAGCTTTCCTCTTCGTCCCGAATTCTTTCCGCTGGTAGGGGTATCGTCCAACTTACGTTTGCTAGCTTTACTGGCCAACGCAAAATGTTCTTGCACCGCCGGCGCTTCCTTTATTAATGCATTCCCTACACTACTTTTCTCCGTATCCACCTTGCTCATGCTGGGTGGTTGCAACATGTGCAACTCGTCAGCCGGTGATTCGATGCCATTATTGCTTGCGGGTTGCAGAATTTCCAAGGAGTCAGCAGGCTCCAAATCAACAAGCGCTTCGACGTCGCTATTACCTTGATTGAGTACGTCCAGTTGATCATCGGCCGGAAGAGCGGCGTTAGCGCCACATGCATTGCAGAAAGGAGGCGTCGCCGGCGATTTGGAGCGCCAATACTGCAATTCTGTCTTGCACTTGTTGAGCTCCTGAAGGAGCGTGCTAAATTTCCGTGAAATTTCTTCGTTCTTTTTGTCGTACTCGTCCATCCTGGTGGTACATTCAAGCGACGACTTTTGCTGTTCGGCGATGACCTTCTGCTGCTCCATTATATGCTTCTGTTGTTCGCCGATTTTACGTTTGCATGTGCGCAGATCACGCTTGAGAGATGATAGTAGATTATTGTACCGCTTCATTCCCTGCCGAAGTTTCTTAATTCCAGAAGCCACATTTACGGCGGGTTGTTCCTCTGTTTCCATGTCGCTCGTTCCCGGTCGGTCGCCCTCTTTGCCTTCTTCAGGACCTAACGGTAATGAATCCATAAAGGTTTTCGAAGACGCTAGATAAAATAAAAGACTCAAACACATTAGCTAAACTATTTAACCAAACTAACTAGGCTGAATTACCAGGGAATGCACCAGTAGCAAATTCCAGAAAGTCGGCGCCAAAATAAGCAATCTCAGGCAGTTCCGGCTCAATTTTCTCCTTAAAGTACTCCATTGCCATGGTGGACAAATCAAACAGTTCGTCAGTTACCTTATAGGGGCGACTTAGCTTAGCTGTATTTTTAATGTACAGCAAAATGTTGTAGACTTCATCCAAGATTTCGCCCGGAAAAAAGCAACAATGTTTTCGCTCTATGTGCTTTCCAAATGTCATTTGCATTAGTGTCAATCGCATATGTAATGTCTCAATGATGTCACTTTCACAAGCGAGATGATGATTTCTTCGAGCTGATTCACGACGAGGCATCTTTGCCTTAATATCCTGAAATCGTTGCAACATTTGCGTCTGGAGGCGTTGGAAAGTTGAGTTAAGTATTTGACCGCAAACAAGATCAAAGTCCTTACAAACCTGTAACAAATGAGTGATTTAAAAAATTGAATTCTTGTCGAAAATCTCCCAGACTTAAATACAGCAGACATATTTTAAGTCAAACCTTCAACATTTTCATCATTCAATAACGAAAAAAATGATATCTGATTACAAGAAGATTTTATCCTCAACTGCTTTTTTAATTTATATTTTATTAACAACGTATACAACCATTGCAACAGATTTACATCTAAGAAAATGAATATGTATCGGACGACACACTAACTGAATACGTTTTAGCTGCTACCCACGAAAAATCAAGCAAGAAATAGTGAACAAAAAGAACCATCCCTATTAATTATAATTCTATATGATAGAAATTAGTTCGACAACTCTGAAGTTGCTGGATTAAAATGCTGTTCTGTAAGGACCCTCAGAAAACACCCATATAGATAGATGTCCATGTAAATCACATGGAAACGGATAACGAATGACTAACAACTTTAAATACTAATGCGCTAAATACCGAAACAACGCTTTAAAGTGCCCACCGCAAAACACTTTGACAGATTAGCTATCAAAACTCGCAAACCCATAAAATGGGCAAAAGCCAATGGGATCTCCTCCATATCCTTAAAGATTTATTTTAAGCAGCAACTATTACATGTTGCTGGAGGGCCGCCGCGAAAGTTTTCTCTATTCCCAAACCACGAAAAGCGGGGATACAGTTGTATACTTTTAATAGCTTTTGCCTAATTAGCGTCGTCTCTATTCTGCTCAAGACAATGGAACACTTCTACTACAGATAAAAGCCACGCCACTAAAAGTTAGACTTTTCCATAATCTATAGAAAGTTTGGAAACAGAGGTATTTTAGCCAGAATCCTGACCAAAACAGTTTGGCAAAACTAAAAACAGTTTGACAAAGCTAAAAAAAGTTTGACCAAAACCAAAAACAGTTTGACAAAACTAAAAACAGTTTGACAAAACTAAAAACAGTTTGACAAAACTAAAAACAGTTTGACAAAACTAAAAGCAGTTTGACAAAACTAAAAACAGTTTGACAAAACTAAAAACAGTTTGACAAAACTAAAAACAGTTTGACAAAACTAAAAACAGTTTGACAAAACTAAAAACAGTTTGACAAAACTAAAACTAATTTCTAATTCATTGAAACTACATTCATTCCTTCACCTAATGACGGGATTGGATATTAAGGGGTTACATGGGTTTCATGGGTGAAAAAATGGCCCATTTTCAATAATTTATTTTACATATAAGAAATAAAATAATTCATTCCAACTTTTTACTGCCTCACAGGTATACAATTGAAAAACTATTTTTGAATTTTTCAAAGAAAAATATTAAAAAATACGCCATTGTGACGTCATTCCCCGTGACCACTTGGAAAAAACATGCTTTCGCGTTGTCAGCACAACTCCTGATAGGGTCATCAGAAGTAAAAAATAAAAAATTAGCGTTATAGTGAAGAACATGGACTATAACTTGGACGAAGGAAAAAAGAAAAAAGTGAAAATTGAATTATTGGCAGACC
>JARJDZ010008207.1:0-14701 GCA_030264555.1 Aleochara sp. GC000083
CCGCACCGCTGTTAAACATCACCGAAATAAACCTGCCAGCGCTAGAAATATCTGATTCGTATTGATTATAAATAACGATAACGATGCTCCGAATTATCCCCTCAAATTCAAGTGCATGTAGATTTCTGCGCGCATATGATTACCCACAAGACACCAGTGCAGGATGCGCAAGAGGTTTCGATCCTTGGCCGCATGCAATATTTAATATTTTTAATGAGGCAAATAAATTTTTCGTTGTTTCGGAATAAATTATTATACGTTAGGCTTGATGCATGACATTTTCGGCCGGGCGTAATTTATGCGCTCACTGAAAGTATAGAGGCGCGAATGGTGGAAACTTGAAACTTTTCGAATTTTAACGAATAAATAGAGAAAATAAGAAGGGCATCCAGCAAAGGCATGTGTGTATGTGTAAGAGGAAAATAATAAGGCAGGCGATCGATCTGCGTGCCGTATAATCGATGGTGTGGTATCTGCGGTGGTATTGGCAGGCAAGGAAGTCGGAATATTTTCAGTTATTTTATAACGAGCAATTATGCAGATGAGAGCGGTTGGTTCGTTCCTCGCGCGCCCAATGTGCGCCTGTCTTCGGCGAAGGGTAATGAAACGTTTTCGGTGTGCGCACAAGGAGTACTCGGCGCAAGAATCAACTTTTTTTGATCGTTGGCAGTCGCGTCCTTTCTGCGCGCCCGAAATAAAAATTATACATTTATTTTTATGTATAAATTTTGCTTCACGGGCATACATTGTTATACGGGCCATGTGCGTGAACGCGTTCCGATGCAAGAAATAAGGCATCATACATAAAGCTGCCTTTTACGGTGGAATCGATAGATCACGGTCCTGCCATATTGTTAGTATGGCGGCAGCCGAAGAACCAAAAGAAGTGAGAAAGCCGTGCAGGATTGAGCGGTGCTCCCGCTCAGTTCGGGTTCACATTTTGATAGAAAGATTACGTTCGAAACAACACAACACAACACGCAGGGAATTATAACTCGCAGCTATGTTTTACGTTATGTTACGTTGCGTTATGTGGATGCGATGTGATGAGGAGGTTCATGCTCGTGCTGTTTAGTTTTGCGCCATAAAAATCGGCTTGAATTATGCAGAATTATTACACTCACACAAAAGATGATGGACGGATCGATGAAACATATGTTCGATTTAAACAGTACCGTATTTTCGACGTAATTAGTTTGGAATTTTCTAAATTGTTGCCATAAAAATTCCTTCGAGACGGCCATTAAACTGTTCCATTCAGAAGAACTCATAATTCTCGCAAGTGAGTGACTGGACGACGATGAACAATTTGATAAATTATCAAAAATTATGTAAAAATAGTTGGGAATAATTGCAAGCATACATTTACACTTGATTAAATTATTAAGCGCAGTTTTGTCCTGGATGCATGCGAACGCATAACCTCACTTAGGTAGCATTTACATAAAATGCGCACGCTGTGCAACAGCGAGTGGTGAGTTATTATCGCAGTTCGATTGTGAGAAATGCAAGCATCGTGCCAGGCCACAAGTGTGCGCATGAAGTTATAGAAACTACGAAGGCAAAATTGGCTGCGTGGTAGAGCAGCCAAGCGAGCAGACAACGCTGCCCAGAAGGACATAGTCACACCATGGAGGACGACGCGCCGAAGAAGGAGCAGCGCCAGACGCAGACGAAGAAGAAGTCCGTTGCATCTTTGCCACTGGCACTGGCGGTTGTTAATCAGCGGATGAACAATTTTAAGTAGCGTTTCGTGTATCGCTTGTGTGCAGGTCGCGTCCATTCTTATCAAATATTTATTGGAATCTTCTTATCATATACGTTTTAATGTACTTTATGAGCATACATGCAACACTAATTTAGATTTGCCATAAACCTGAATACGCGGACGTTGAGTTAAACGTTCGCGCTCAGGTTCGCATTAGCGTCCGAATCCGCGTCCACTTATTTGTTGTTGTTGTTTTGGCTTCGCCTTTTTTCATCTGCTTTGATTTCCGAGCCACAATCAATGTCCTGCCCATGAGGGGAACAAGTCATTGTGTCAATTGGAGTTAAAATGTGCTGAGTGCTCCGAGTCTCCAAGTGAATGCTGCACCGAGATTTTTTCAAAGAGTGGAAACAATAAATTCTGAATCGAATCATTAATAACTGCTGCTTAATTACGAGACTGTTTGCTTTGCGCGTTCATAATGACAAGATATCCGATTCATTTTCTTTAATTATGAGCGCTCAGCCTTCGGGCCCGAAGATTTGAATCACTTTACTTCTCAAGAAGTGCATCCGACGAGCTCGTTTTATTTTTCTATTTTGGAACGTTTATTTTTTGTGCATTCAAATATTAATATGCCTCACGATGAAATTAAATATTAATATTTAGTTGAGATAGCTTTGGTGCAACGAAAAATGCTAATAAAGGGAGTAAATTCAAGTTGATTCAAATCATCGTAATTTACACCGGGTTCGTGGCTCATTCGATCATCGAATTCAAGGATTTTTCGTTTATTGAAGTATTAATTCCATGGATTCATCGTTTACGTGAAGACGGAATTGCTGGATTCACTGCTGGATAACACTTTTAGGTTGGGTTCGTCGCCCATTCGAGCATCTGAATCTCCGGGTTATAATTTAGAAAACTCTTCATAACTTTGGCAATTTTCAAGATAAAAAATGAAACTAAAATGCATTTTATAGAAAATTAAATTCCCTATCGATCTACGGAAAGCAAATTAAAATTACTCTTATACTTTGGAAGCTATAGGTAAGTAAATTTCGCCTATTCGTCGCCCATTCGAGTACATGAATCTCCGGGTTATAATTTAGAAAACTCTCCATTACTTTGGCAATTTTAGAGATAAAAAATCAAACTAAAGTGCAATTTATAGAAAATTAAATTCCCTATCGATCTATCGGAAGCAAATTTAAATTGCTATTATACTTTTGAAGCTATAAGTAAGTAAATGTCGCCAATTCGTTGCCCATTCGAGTACATGAATCTCCAGGTTATAATTTAGAAAAGTCTCCATAACTTCTATAATTTTGAAGATAAAAAATCTGGCTAAAATATATTTTATTAAAAATTAAATTCCCTATCGATCTGCGCAAACCAAATTAAAATTGGTATTATATTTTGGAAGCTATAGGTAAGCTAATTTAAAAATACAAAATCATTGATTTGACTATAGCTTGAACCAATTATCATGCATAAAATGTGTATAAATATGCAAAATTCAAAGGGAATATTTAATATGCCAGTATATTGTAAAATGTATAAGTGTATATCCAATAAAGATTCGGTATCTGATCGCATTTTGGATTTGAATTTATGCATTAATTAGCAAGCAATTAAAATTCAATAAAATTAACGTCGTTTCACAGTGCCTGCAGGAAACAAATGAAACTTTTTCAGGTGTTAACTGTGGAAATCATTCATGAAAGTTTAAGGCAACATTAAAATGCGGCAAAATATGCGCATGGGATACGTCGTGTACCCCATCATTTGCATACGCGCTATTTATACGATTTCGTATTTAGTTTCATGCAGACACAAGCCGTGCGCGTCGCCGTCGTCGTCGTCGTCATCATTGCACCTCATTTTATGTATTTGCACGGCTTTTTCGTTGTTTTGGCTCGGCCGTTTTGTCGGGATGCAACAAAAATGAGCGTAGAAACAAACGAAACGAAACGCAACCGAGGAGCAAAAGTTGCATTTTTGACACGGCCCAGCGAACAAGTCGTCGTTTTCGGAACTCCATTTAAATAAATAAGAAATAATCGAGGACGTAAACTTGTCGACTTTATTATTCTCAAATATATACCTACGTAGGTATATGTTGTGTATAAAATATACGAAATATACGCGCGTGTTTTCAGCATTTAAAGAATTCAATTAAAATACGAAAAACGCGCCTGAAACAAAACAAAAGTTTCGCTCAGAGTTTCTCTTGTCTTTTCGGTTGTTGCTTCATCATTTATTACAACTTTATTGCATGAGAAGTCATAACGGACAAAAGACGTTATTGTTCGACTAGTGATTTTATTGTCATGTATCTGTATGTTTTGGTTTGAGTTTTTTTGGGTATCGTGCCATTCTCAACTGTGTCCGGGTATTGCGAAATTTTGCATTTTTTGATATCACAATTAACAAATTCGGGAATTTCTGGATTTTGTGTTCATGTTTGCTCATTAGGCTTTTGGGCAATAATATATGAGCATTTAAACATTTGAATGGTCGAGTGTGAGGATTACTTTATGAAATCTCATTAGGACATGTTCGTTTGGACCAAATCCCCGTTGCACCAAATGGAGAGGCCCCATGCTCGCTTGTTCGGGCTTTGTTTGTATTCTAATTAAAAATTAATTAATCACTCGCTTCCTCTTCATCGCTGCGTCGTTGACTTGTTGTTGGTCCGGCTCTTATCTGGTAACTACAACTACTGGAATTTTACTTGAGTCATGTTAATGCTACAGCTCATACATTTTCAGGCGCTGGTTTTGTTGCTGTGTGTGGCATCCAAAGCGAAGAAAACGTGAAATTTTTCGTTGTAATAAAGTTTTAAGCACTTCAAAGATTGTTTGTTGATTTATTTCCATTATTAAATTATCTATGCGTCCATGTTAATTTGACTTGAGTCATTAATATTAATTAACAGTATAAGCAGGCTTCATTTTATAATTAAACAATCAATTTCATGGGTCTTTTCGTTTATATCACGAAAAAAAATTCAAGATGTTAACTTTACATGGTCAGAAAAAGTTGAATGTGATGGAATGGAAATGATTACATGCGTAATCTCAAAAAGTGTTAAATGAATTGCTAATTACCGAGTGATATATTTTAGTAGGTGATGTGGAATAACACATTTTCACGGCAAATTTGTTTCGTGCGTGACGGACGCCTTCTTTGGTAACGCCAAGCTCATCACAGTGGAAAATTGCTTCATATTATGCAATAAACAGAATAAAAACAACATTGAAATATGTAACAACACCCACCCATACGTACGCGTTGTATGTGGGCGGGTGTGTAAAAATTAATTGTGCACTGTTGCTTCATAAGTGAATAATTTCAGTACAACAAATTGCAACTTCCTTCTTCGCCTGCTCCTTGGAGATTTCAAGGTGTCCATGCATAATAAGACGACAGATTTGTCGTTATCGCCAGTGCCTCATTAAAGTTGTCACTGCACTCTTCACTTGATGCTGCCACCAAACAAGAATGTGTCCGTGTAAAACACAGGCACGGATACCTTCCGAGCAACCTGATGGGTTCTGAAGGTACCGCCCGGTAGAGGCCAGAGGTTTGTTATCGATATGTTAACTAAGAAAGTTTCCGCATCGTTGCGTCCCGCATTCGGCATCTTCGCTCCGTAATAATTAGTGATTTCGTTCATTTCGTACGACAGTTCGGTATGTAAGTTGATTGTACGGACACAACAAGGCGCCCCAGCTTTCATGGACGAAACGTTTCTTCGCATCACAAACGAACAAAGTATTCTTATTCATATTCTTATTATTATTATTATCGGTAGAATGGTGTACGCGTTCGGTGGTACGGCCATCGCGCATCTTTACACACGTAAATAAGAAATGACTAAGAAGATATCTCAAGATCGGACATCATGTCATAGCTTTTAAAAGAATAATCTCGACAGGAACCAACGAACCGAACACACGAACACACTCGTTTGTATGTAGATATCCGAAGAGAATATATGTATTAATCAGAGAGAAAGACAGGGGACCAAGATGGGCCCCGAATCAGAGGAGTCGTCGTCGTCATCGTCGACGCTTGCTTTTTTTTTCGCCTTTTGTACCGCGTTCGTTTCCTCGCGGCTCGGTCTCGTTTGGTCGCGACTATCACTCGTTAAATGCGTATAATGCCCATCGTGAGCTGAAATCCATAACGTAATGATGTGATGTTACACGAGAATCAGATAAAAGTCACTGCACAAATTGTATATTTAATAATTACACGCTTTTTTCGACTTTTTTGATATCTATATTTTGGACACCGGTTACTGATAAAACCAGCATAATTACGAGAGAGATTTATATGACATCTTAAAGTATGATTAAAACACTCCACATTTCAATATATGTATCTTGGAAATTCATCTAAATGTTTATAAGAAAACCAAAAGAAATTAGTGTGGATATTAATGGGTTCGTCGCTTATACAGTCATCGAATTCAAGGATTTGTCGCTTATTGAAGTATTAATTCTCTGTATTCATTGTTTACGTAAGTGCAGAATTGTTGGGATCATCGCTTGAGCGGTTATAATAGATTTAGGTTGGGTTCGTCGCCCATTCGAGCATATGAATCTCCAGGTTATAATTTACAAAACTCCCTATAACTTCTGCAATTTTAGAGATTAAAAAATCAAACAAAATGCATTTTATAGAAAATTAAATTCCCTATCGATCTACGGAAAGCAAATTAAAATTACTATTATACTTTTGAAGCTATAGGTAAGTAAATCTCGCCTATTCGTCGCCCATTCGAGTACATGAATCTCCGGGTTATAATTAAGAAAACTCTCCATAACTTTGGCAATTTAAGAGATAAAAAAATCAAACTAAAGTGCAATTTGTAGAAAATTAAATTCCCTATCGACCAATCGAAAGCAAATTTAAATTGCTATTATACTTTGGAAGCTATAAGTACGTAAATGTCGCCTATTTGTTGCCCATTCGAGTACATGAATCTCCAGGTTATAATTTAGAAAAGTTCCCATAATTTCTATAATTTTAAAGATAAAAACTTCAGAACAATTGATAATAATGAAAATTTTTTGGGGTCCTCGCTTCTTCCAGAAAACTCCTACACTTTGTTGATTCATTTTCATAGTAATTTTGCTCATCAAATAAATTACAAAATCGACAACTACTTACAGCAATTTTTCGGACTTTACGACTTTTTCGGAAGGTTTTCCTATTTCCTGTACGGAAATAAACTTCTTAATTGAAATAAATATACAAAAAAAGTAGAAATAGATTTTCGATTCAGGAAAAAGTTTTTTGACTTTTTTAATGGTGCAAAAGAAAACACTGAGTCTGCTCCTTATCAGAGGCGCAAGTTGAACATGATTTTATTAAAAACATTAAAAATTACGATGCTACACGTGATTTTTAACGAGGCAAACATTGAATTTATATCCGGCGCGCGAAGATTTAATTAAATTTGCACGCGTTTTTATGTAAAACTCGTAGAAAAGCAGTTAAAAAGTCGCAAAGAATGGTTGATATCGTGGTTTACACGTGAAACTCGCGCTGCAACGCATAAATCTCACGCGCTGCGGAAAGACGAGAAGGGCAGAGTTGCAACTTACGACTACCTACCACTTACTGTTGGCTAGATTGGTAGATTACATATTTGAATACAATTACGCGCGCGTCTTCTTCGTTGTCGCGCCGCGGCGTTCTCGTTTCGCGGCCCTCGGTTCTCGTACATAAAATTAATTGCAAGCACGGTACACATATTCACACACATTGTGTGTGCGGCTGCAGGATGCAAGAAGAGACACACAGAGCTCAACCAGCAACAGCAACAACAATCCAGCCAGCCCACAAGCATCCTCACTCTCGCTCTCGTCTCTTCGGGAGCGCGCGCGCGCGCAATTCTTCGGCAAGCAGCGGCTTTAAACATTTGAATGGCAAATCTCGAGATTCGGATCGGCCGATAAGTTACATAAATCGAACACCTTGTTCGGCCCATTCGACAATAAGTAAATGCCTATTGCTGTTTACTGCTAAACGATATATTCACATCTTTCTTCCAGCTAAAACTATGTACGGCTGCCTCCTTCGGCAAGCGAACATCATGTTTTTTTCGAGCTGACAAGTGTTCGTTTACGAAATTCCCGTATTTCAATGAAGTGTTAGAGATTTCGAGTGTTTTAATCAACTTGCGGTTGCGGCTGCTCGTAGGACGGAGTGACGCGCGCGGACCGCAAGCCGCATCATCATAACGCGACTTAAGTCTCTTGAGGTGATGTCTCATCGATGCGGACGCAGCGAAATCCGGTTTCACTCACGGATGCCCCTCGCGCGCATAAACGCCGCGACGAAGGGCGAACCCATCTAAGCGAAATAATTCGTATTACATTGCAAAATTGCCATCCGTAATGATAGGGACGTCTAAGTGTTTGTTGGTTTTACACCTACAAAATTATCGAGTCGGAACGGCGCGCACTTAAAAAGCCACCCAATTGTAATTTTCAATCGGCGTGCGCGCTTATGGCTGCGCTCGCAGAGGAAGGAGCAAGAAAACGGACGCGAATGCTTGCCGCTCTTGTTCGTCGTGACGACTTCGCGCAACGGCGAACAAACGAAACGAAACGAGACGAAACAAAACGCGCATTTATATATCCGTAGCGAAGGCATAATATAAGTAAATAGTTTATTATCGAGTTAAGGTGAATCCGTGTGTGAAATGGTACCATTTTAATGGCATCGTGTTGAACACATGTTTGTAACAAGACACCGGTTCGAATCTACTCCGCCGTCATTCTACTCCTTTTACCATCTTAACCCTTCGTCCATTCGAGGCTCCTCTTGCGGCTAGCTGACTGCTGGTACCCGGGTGGTATGCGTCTACGCATGCGTCGAGTACTTAACGTCGAGCAAATTGAAAACTAGATTTTTAATTATGAAAAATTATTTTCGAAATTCCACTCGGGTGTCATCTTGTAGCTTCATCATCAAGGGGAATGGCAAGAAAACAGGCATGACCATCAAATTCTCTTGGAATTCATAAACCCAACGCGCAAGAGCCTTCAATGTCTTCTATACGAAGGAAGAGACGTACAGATGGCCTGTACAAACGTTGTTAATCATGTAAAATGTGTGTGCGCGTATTTGTTAAACAAACACATAAATCGTTGTAAATCAACATTGATATAACAAGGCGAAAAGGCGTAAAGCAAATAATCACTCGAGCTGTGGCTCTTCCTTCGTGTTTTCTTCGTTCCATCCTTCGTGTGGTTTGACTCTTGACCAAATATCTTTTTATGGGTGATTCGAAAAATCCCCAAAGGGTCTTCATTCACAGCTCTTACTTATTTTATAGATATGGAAAGAACTAACATTTTCATTCTTAAGTTATTTTAAGATGGAAATTAGTATCCTTTTTAAGGAAATTTGAGAAATTCTGAGAAGGAACCTGAAAATCAACAATATTTTGAGTCATCAATCAAATTATATGTTTTCTTAAAAGATTTTTGAATTTTAACTACAATTTTCGTTTGTAGCTTTAGCAGCTTTTGATTATTTGAACTGAAGTGACTTGATTAAGTAAATTTGTTAATTTGTAACTGCTTGTTTCTTGAGCATAGTGATTTGTCTCTTATAGATTTATACTATTATAAATTTGGTTGTGTTAACACTTTGTATAAATTCAGAGAAAATTATTAAAACGCGAGCGACACCTAAATGAATTCACTGCGTTGACTGCGCACACGTCGCGTCTTGCACCTTTTGCCTCGCTGGCTTTTACCTTTCTGTGTTTACTCAATGCCGATGTCTGCTGGCAACGAAAATAACAAACACCATTGGTTATTACCATGAAAAATAAAAATCGAAGAAATGAACGCATCCACACGGGGAACGAAACGAAGCACGAATAACAAGCCGCCGAAGAAGCGAACGCAGACGCAGAAGAAGCCAGCAGGAAAGGAATTATTCAGTCGGAGATATCATGGGGTGCTTGAAAATTATATTTCCATCCTGACTTATAATAAGCAACTAACAAACTAAACAGCGCCTGATGCTGCGCCGAGCGCATATGCTCAGATAAATTACCGAAAGTATAAATAATATCGCGACTTGTTTTAATGGTTAAATCATTGAGCAATCTCAATCTAAAGGACTCGGTGCGTTCATAAGCGGCTTTTATTCCTTTTGTTTATATTTGCTGCGCAGCATCAGGCGTCTCA
The DNA here is from genome assembly GCA_030264555.1 of Aleochara sp. GC000083. Lineage (NCBI taxonomy): Eukaryota > Metazoa > Arthropoda > Insecta > Coleoptera > Staphylinidae > Aleochara > Aleochara sp. GC000083. The sequence continues at coordinate 9,934 of JARJDZ010008207.1, forward strand.
ATTGGTTTTCTAAAAAGCCCGTAAGTATATGATACTTGAGTTTAGATTCAGCATTGAGTGCAGACGAAGAAAAGAGGAATATAAGAATGAAGCCAAAAATGAATGCAGAAAATAAATGAAATAATCAATAATGTCACTTCGGAGCGTGATTTACGAGATGCCCAATATGCAGAAATTATTTATTCTCATCAAGACGAAGCAGAGAACCTTCGGCCCTTGCGATATTTATTCCGAATGCAAATTTTTATTTATTTTTCTCCTGTGAGAGTGGCGTGCATATTGAAAACCACCGAGACACACCATCGAACACCTCTTCGAACGTTGACGTGGCCGGGCAAAACAGAAATAAAACGAAGCTCATTTATCATTTGAGTGGCGAACAGGCTCTTCGTTAGTGGGTGAATCAAATCGATGTTGGACAATGCATTTATCGTTACGTCAAGAGCGTAAAAATCGGCGCAACCAAATGGTATTAATCTTCGTTATGATTTCGCTTGTGTGCGCTGGCTTCGAGAAGAGTCGAGTCGTGATAGCGCGCGCATCTAATACACAACACACATGGGAACACCATGGAAGTGACCGCCGAAGATGAAGACGGCGAAGAGGACGACGAGGACGATGATGATGATGATGAAGGAGAGGAAAAACGCACCGGCAAACGCCACAATCACTATGCCGCCTACTATTATAGACGGGACGTTTTTTTTCGGGCGCAAAACGTGTCGAGATGTTTTTCACTTTTTGCTCACGTGTGAGCGTAAAGGGTTCGAACCGACAGTAGTGTGTAAACTTGGTGATTGCGGGTGTGGCCAGCCACTTTATCATAAAGTAAGCACATGGAGTGTGTAAAAATACCTGAATGTGTATATTCACAGGTAAATATGACAATTATATTGATTAATAATTATTTTTCAATTTGCTTCAAAAATGTGAAATATGTGACATTGGTAGAAATTCCATTTATTCGTGAACTTGTATATTGGTTCGAAAATGGGAAATTTCAACGTTAGCATTGACGTGCTTAAGAGTTTCGTAAATCTCGGTAAATAAATAAGTCGATGTTATCCTGAGGAAATGTAAAGTCGAACGCATCATAAACATGGGCCCTAACGTGTTCGCGCTGTTATTGAATGCGTTCGGAACGAAAATTGTCTGCAGCGAGTCAAGTATGCTGTAATCGGCAAAAAGAATCAATTTGGAATCCAATTAGGCATTGGATTATTTTTATGCGATGTCAGAACTAACTGCGCGATTGGAATTTGTGCGGCACGAACGAAGGCAGCGATCTTGCAAGTTGTGTGTGTGTTTTGTGCGCGCGCGGTGCGCGCATATCGAAGAATGCAATGGAGCAATAGGAGCGAAGTTGTGGAAAATGCACGGCGGTCGCGAAACGTGGACTGATTTCCATGGTGGCTGCTGCGGACGGAAAGAAACGCGCCGACCGAAGAGGTGAGTTCGTGCCGCTGGAGGCAAATTCGTTTAGTTCGTTTCGTTCGCGGGCGACATGAAACCCGAACGAGGCGAGCGCGCGCGCGTTCGCGCGATAACGAGTCGAACGGTAACTCGCGAATATCGCGCAGAAAAGCATAAGGAAATGAGTGAAAGTACGACCACGAGGTGCGCACACAGTGCCACAGCACAAATGGGGCGACGAAGAACTATGTAATGCGATTTGTGCAAAACGTTCGCGCATTAGCGAATCCGGGCTAAAAGCGTGTTACTCAATTGATGTCGAGTCGCCGAGGTTCACTTCAGCCAGCTGAATATTTGATATCAATGCGAGCGAACATTGTATTTACTCGGCTCGATGTTGGGCCACAATAATAATGTGTCAGTCTGGAAACGTATTAGTTAGTTAAAAGTTTTGTTATGCTTGTCATTTCACTGGAGTTCTGTTGTCGTTGCTGTATATATTCGCGATTTATGAGCGCGCTCCGTTTCACTTCCTTGTTCATTTCAGAAGTTTGAATGCTCATTAGACCCAGATTCAGCTTGCGCTCACAGTGAAATGGCTGCATTTATTGACAAAGATTGAGTTTTCAGTGCAATGCACATAAAACTCGCGGTTGAAGAGTGATTATTCATGGCATAATTCAAATGAGTTTTAGTTCTTGCGAAAAATCTTTTGCTACTTTGAACTCTCATAACTTCTCCAAGTTTTATTTCAGTCGCTTAAATCAGGATCACAAATCATTCACAACTTTGATAGTTTTAATTCTGCGTTGCATTAAAGTTTAGTTTAAAGTGTTAACTTTTCAAAAATAAAACTTTTTTAACATTCACAATGAATTCTTAAAATCTTTTCTGAAATGTAAACCTTCTCCTGAAAATTCCGAATGCACTGAAAAAAAAAATTAACCAAATCGATTCATCCGTTCTGCAGTGATGCGCGCACAAACAAAAGTTTAGCGCATTAAGTTCTATCAAACAGTTTTCTCGATATCTTTTTGTGAATTTCTCGCTGGAAACTAATTTGTTAACTAATAGCAAGCACGTCAATCGGCCTATCTGAAAAATGTCTGAACGTGAAACGCATTACATCGAGCCACGACATTGATAGCGCTCGAAGAAGAAACATGTATTCGTAATATTAATGGAATCATAGCGAAATATTTCCGAGGCATCCGCGGCCTTTATCTGTTTGTCAATTCAGTGCGCGACTGAACATTCTGAACATTAGTGCTTGTTATCAATTAAGTGAGGCATTCCACAGCTGCATGCTCGGCCTGCATCATCGATGCATGTGTGTATGCATTTGACTCGCATACGATATGCTGATGCGCGTTCGCGAGTGCGCACTTTAATTCATCATCGCGTTATTAAGTAACTATGCTTAATTTATGTCCGATACGCTTTCGCAACGGGTGTGAAAGAATGCTTTTCGCGAGTATCACGTGCGTTTGCACGATCTGCAGCGCCGGCAATCCGCACGTAATCTGCGCGAGCGAATCGGCGCATTTCAATGAGAATGAGGAATTCATACAATTAGACCGTACGATTTGCGCGCCTTCAAAGTTCGCGTTTCGCGAACGATTAAGAGATATTCCCATTGGGGGAGATCCGCACGCTAATTGATCGTTGTATTTGAATTTATTAACGATGCACCATGAATTCGTGGATTCACGGTATCGATTGTCCGAAGCGATTGGACGGCGATTAATCGAACGGCGCGCTCTCGCGCATCGAACTTCATCTTGATTCCCTCATGCGCCGACTTCGCATCCAGCCAGCATCGAGACATCCGCAGACAACCGTTAGCCCGCCGCGTTCTCAGAGAGCAGCACCACGAAGAAGAACAAGAAGACCCCCGAGCTGCGATGCGAAGTGTGCTGCGTGGAAAAAATCGCTCGCGGCGGCGTCCGTCGTCGTCGTCGTCGCCAAAACTTCATCCGCATCGGAACGACGTCGTTGAAGTCGTCGAAGTGGAAGAGGAGGAAGCGGACACCGCGGGAAAGTGCAGAATCGTGCCCTGCACAAAGCGAGGCGACACGTGAAGACGCCGCGCCGCCGCGACCGAAATGCCGCCAGATTGTTGTTATTAAACGGCCGAAATAAATCAAATTAATGCTTGCGCCCATTCGCGCGCGATATAAAGCAAATGAAACCGTGTCGTACACGCATTGTAATATGCATTGCTGGGAGACAAGTCGCGCCGGCAAACTGTACATCGTCGTCAGGAGACTCTTTACAAGTCCGCGCAAGTGAAGGAAGCGCGCGGTCTTAGGCCCGCGTGGAAAACATTATTCGCGTTCTCTTCGTCAAGCGATACCGTTATCGTAAAGTAAAATTCTTGATATTTGCCACAAAGACTGCATGTGCTCAGCGTCCAGACGGACAAGACACTGCAGCGTCCGAAAAGGAATTTTTAATTTCAGCCTAATTGGATGCTTGGTATATTTTTATTTATGGACCAAATCGACCATTTAGGTTCAAAACCATCTTGGTACTTGCAAATATACCGATATTGAAAGATACAATAGCGTGAGCAACAAATCAATGAGTTTTGTGCTTATGAAACCATAATGTGTCCGGGTTCGTCGCTTGTTCGAGCATCTGAATCTCCAGATTTACTTTTAGAAAAATTACTGTAAAATTGTCAATTTTATAGTTAGAAATACCAATAAAAAAGCATTTTATAGAAAATTAAATTCTCTATCCATCTGTTAAATACGAATTAAAATTACTATTGTAGGATATAGGGTAGTATGAATGTGTGTATGTACCTACCTTTATGTCATTGTGTGTGAGAATGCCTGATGGTATGCCTGGTGTGCCTCTGGGAGAGTTGTGGGAGGCAGTCGTTGAACAGCAAGCCTCAAGTAAAGACGTGTGCCACGATAACCTAACTCTGTTCTACTTATATATTGTATTTGATTACTTACCTTTTTAATATACGTTTCAACCATCAGCGTGTTTAGTAATTGTTCTTCCAGCAATACCCACATATATAAATTAGAACAAAAATTACAGCGACTTATATGTTAGGAATTGGCAGTAATCTCGCATATTTAAAAATTAGAAAAATAAAAATTTTCGAGAATTTTTATTTAGGTATGATAGAAANTTCCAGCAATACCCACATATTTTGGGGGCTCAACCGGGATTGCAATTAGAACAATTACGTAGAATAAAGTGTGGTTATTGCGCAAATTTCGTGATTGTGCGGTGGATACGTAAGCAGTAAACGCGCTAAGTAAGCAGTTACAACTCTTTTCGCGAGAAAGACGACGGTTGTGTGAGTAAGTGTAAGACGCACGGGCTGTAACGA
>JARJDZ010008214.1:0-35160 GCA_030264555.1 Aleochara sp. GC000083
TTAACTATGAAAAATGAAATAATCGGTCAATTGTTTCATACGTTTATTTTGTTGTACTTTCAATCGATTCATTTGACATAATCAAATCTAGCCCTGAATGCTACTGATAGATCATGAGCTCTCTGGACCGAATTTACCCGAAAGTGCGTTTCATTCCGAGCGTTACATAACAGCTCGTTTTACTCCCTATAATTTTTTGCACAGCGCGCCTAAAGAAGTTTTCACTTCAAAAACTATGTATTACAAAATGATACTCTCCAGAAACAAATCCAGTTGTTCAACTTTGAGGAGGTTTTTCTCACGGTTCCTAAAGGATAATCCAACATAGCTATAGCTCATTTCAAAGATCAGTTAATGTACAAGAAAAATTGCAAATTCGAAAATGATAACTGCAATAGTTTTAAAAATATGAGTAACCAAACAAAACCATGCTTTGAAAAAAGAAATTAGAATATTTAAATGACACAATTTTGAGGAGTAATTTCTGATAGTTTCCAAAGGATAATTCTATTCACTTATAGCTCATTTTAAAGATCAATTAATGAACTAAATATCCTATAAATCAGAACCCTGTAGGTTTATTATTTTTTAAAATATGAGCTATCAAACAAAAAATGCATTTTAAAATATTTTTGTCATAGAAGAAACTTGACATGGCTCCTTACTTTTAATGATTAATTGACTATTTCCAAGATAATTATTTAAATAATCCATGATGTATGAACATCTTCAATGCATAAATTAATCAGAGTTCCACCTAAATTTTCGCCCTTACTTATTATTAGTATTATTATTGGCACAACAACGAGACGTAACGAATTATATCAATTGCAATGATTGATCGCATTACAAGGACAATTTGTTCGCTTGCGAAATTAGTCTAAGCACACCCTCTTTGACATATTTATGTAGTGCACTCACGACTCGAACTCGAAATGAGTCCAAATGACACTGGGCTTGCTCAAATGTATCCGTATCATTTCTTACACTTCATTGACACCATGGCCAATAACATCAATGGTCATGTTCAATTTATTTTGGGCCTTGTATGGGCTGAAGAAGGAGAGGAAAACGCAGTGCAGACAAATTGGGAGAAGCAGTGAATGACTTCACTTTGGATCGTTTTGTGTTGTTGATATGTCTGTAAGCAATTTCACTCTCCATTAACTGTTGGTGGATATCACATTTAACATTTCCAAAGTTGGATGGTTGCTGACGAATCGACGAATGCAATAGTTATTTTTTACTAGTTAGTATAATTAATTTGTTGAAGCGAGAATATTTAAAGCTCCAACCAAATTTCTATGTAATTTGGTTACCAAATTTTTCATAAAATACCTTTCAGCATCGAGAAATTGTTGCAAAATTATATAACACGTTTTAGATAAAATTTTTGTACCTTGATCATGGACTTCATGGGTTTCAGCACAGACAGACCTCTTCACTTCCGAATAATGTTCCACACACCGAAACATAATTAAATAAAACGCACTAATTACAAAAATTAGCAATGACACAAACATTCTACTGCAAAATTTCTTGCAATTTGTAACACGTTCCGCACGAATGTTGTCACGCAATCAACTAAATGTACAATGTTATTGTTTTTTGCGAAATGTGTATTGAGTTGTTTGTCATGAACATCAGATGTCGTTCAAAGTGCGATTTTATTCTTAAAATAAGACCAAAACTTTGATTTAATTTTAATTAAATTATTGGAGATATCGATTTTTTTGAGTTTTTTATAATAATAACTTGTAGAATCTATAAAATCTTGTAGCATTTATTGTTTTTGCAATTGTCAAAAATAGCACAACGACTTCTTTGCTATTTTGCAAAAACTTTACCTGGTCATAATTTTTGTTCCAATTGAAATAGAAGACCAATTATTTTTTTGAATTCCTTATTAAAATAGCATCTTTTTAGCACATTGATTGCAGACATTTTTTGCTAAAAATTTCAAAATATTTGTAACATGAAAATCTCCAAATTGCTATTACTTTTGTTCTAATGAAAATATCATACAATTGATTTATTTTAGCATCTTTTTAACATATGTATTTAATTTATTTTCATTCACCTAAATAAAACAACAATAAACTAAACGCTGGAAAAACAATTCAACCATAAATGATTCAAATTAAGTAGACAATAACAAACAGCTTAAATACCTTCAACCCTATAACTATCTTCGATGGTAACTTCAAGAACTGTAAGAAAGAAGGCATATGTTTTATACTTCCACAAAACGTGACAATAGAGGCATCACTTCCACGTTGTCCATCACCATCACCAACCACCAGGTTGGCTTTTTTCGGGCTGTGGATGACAACGCGAACTCATATGTCGTGTCGTCCATCATTGGTAACAAATACGGCGTTCATTTGTTTCGGCGTTCCGGCCAATTTAACACGTTAATTCAGCCCCGAAACTGCGCTCGTTTCATTATTGTTTGCCTTCCTATCATATCATTACGATTGCCATTGTATTTTCGTTGACAGGCAAGAAAACTGTCATAAAATAAGACAATACCCAACAGCAACCGTCTCATTGTTCACCCATACCATCAAAATCAGTGATTTCCTTCAAGAAAAAGAATATTTCTAACGAAAAATCCAGAAGGAATTGCGTGACTGGTACAATCATTATTGCACAAATTAAAAACACAAGAATGACAAAAAATGAGGCTAATATTGAAGATGTCACCAATCCTCAAGAACTCATTTGTTTTTTTTTTCGGTTTGGGTGGAATTAATGGGCAGAAGACATGCGAATCAATGATGGAATTATTTGACAAACGTCAAGATAAGACCTGGATTGTCGATTGTAATCAATCATCACAGAAATGAACGCTTTCCTATTGTTTTATCTCGAATGGGGGTTGTTCCATGCAAATGTGAATGCATACATTAAATTTTATTACATTTCATTTGGAAGCGATTTTATTTTATTGTCATTTTCATTTATAAGTTGGAAATGGATACGTGTATCCAACCGACGGGCGGACATTTGCATTTTCATTTCGATTCGATTGCATTTAGTGATATCCTCGCAGATAGGAATAGAAGACATTAATTTCTATTTTATTCCACAATTCCAATTCCGATTCGAAATGAGTACCGGTGCCCTGGTACGGATGGCCTTCCGCCATTGCCGCCCCCTCATTCCACGGCCATTTTTTTCCATTCAATTGTCAACCGCCGAAATGCCCCCGATTATACGACCAGATACGCTGCCATTAGAAATAGATGATAATCGTGCACAGATAACATGGAAATGAAGAAACAGTCGGGAATTATTAACGTTCTCTATTGTTTCTTCGTCGTCGGAGGGTAGTCATTAATAAATATTATAGGTTGTCATAAAAGGAGGGGGAGTCGATGGGGCACGCAGAGGGCGGCACTTGTCACAAAATGCAATAAAATGCAAATTGCAAGTCTTGTCACGTGAAATTCTTATAAATTTGTTTCTGCTCATGAGGGAAATGAATTCGTTCAGTAAATCATAGAAGTCAGAGATGATATTATTAATGACTGATTTTAATAACTAGGTTGTGATTTATGCGCGAAAAGCGTTTAAAAGTTTGCAGATAAGTACCAAGAATTTGCAAGTACGATAGAATTGCATGTTTACTTCATTTTTTTGCAGTTTCTTTTAATTTTGCAATTGACTAATACCAAAAATTGTAAAATTCAATTGGGATCTATTTTGAATTTTATAGAGTTTAAATAAAAATCCATAAACTAAATGATAAATGAATAAATTATCTATCTATTAACTAGATTTGATAATAACATTTTCTTAAATCAAGATAATTAAAGGCTAAATTATGAATTTAAAATTTTATCATCTCTAATTTCCAACGGACTTTAGATATCAAAAATATCTAAAAATTTATTTGCCAATCAAATGATATATGAAATTATTCTTCTGGATTGATAATAGAGCTGCAATAAAATAAAAAAAAAATTGAAGTTGGCAAAAATAATTGACAAATTAAAAAATTAATTACATCCAAACCAAAAAAACTAATAAAACAAAAATATACTTCCTGAAACAGAATTTAATGCAGATTCAACCAGTATATCATTTACATATTCTGATAAACGTTATCAACTTAAAAACTCATTAGAAATAAACGTGTCGCACAACTTCTAGTTTATACAGCAATTAGAACCCTTTACAAAATCCATAAAAAACTTAGTTTCCTCTCGTGAAACCCCGAAAATAAATAGCACTAAAAAGCTTGAGGTGAAACGAAATAAGGTGGCAGGATCATATAAAGATACGACGATATAACCAAAGTGTTATAAAACAATAAATGCATAAAACCGTAAAAAACGAACTGAAGCACTTTTATTAACTTCGACCAAGTTTAACACACAACCATCCAACCGTTTAAGAGCATTTGTGCCATGAACTTTTATAAACTGATAAAGTGTAAAACTCCAAATAGCTTTATTAAGTTTTTCCTTGATGTGCAGTAAGAAAGAAGTTTACAAATGTCTTGCACTACAGAATTTCTTGAAGTTGGCCGATTTGCAAAACCAGCAGGACAAATGCATTTCATTGACAATTTGGCGCTCTGCATGCACTGCATTTTATTATGCTGCAGCAAAATGACAAAATTAATGAAATCTGATCCGTAATTACCGCCTTGTTGAACCTGGAGCATTGCAGCTCGCTGATGAAGATGTCGTTGATGGTGGTGGTTTTGGCCTAAAAGCACTTGTTTGCTGTTTTTTATTTGTATTTTGGTTTTCTTTATTCGAAAATCATTGTGCGAATCGTTCGTCTTCTTTGAAATTCCCTTTTTTTCTTGTTGGAGGATTTCTGGAGCTTGATGTGCATATATTGAACAGCAAAGAAGCCTTTCATCTTATTATAATTTTACCGCTCTTTTTAGAGCTACTAAATTTTGCAAACAAAACAAATTGATGAGAAAAATTAAGATTTTTTTTCGAATTATAATTCCCATATCAAATTATTTAATATTTTTGCAATAATTGTAATTATGATAATTTATTGATTCATTATAAAATTACCAATGATTCAAGTTTTTAATTTGTTAATTGAATTAGTAATAAAGGCCAAAAAACAAACCATAAAAACTTATGTTTCTAATGTAATCTGAAAATTGTTTCATTATTTTGCAAAAAGGGGGTATAACAACATTTAAAATTTAATGATAAGGTATTGATTGGGATCAATATAAAATAGATTAAATTCTGCATAAAATGATACAACATAAATCAATTTCAGTTTTATATTTAAAAAGTTATAGACATATAAAATTGATGATTAAAGTTTATAAATAGTGAGTAAAACGAAAAAATCTAAGTACATTTTTTAATATTCAAACATCAAATTCGAATAATTTATTTGATACCACATTAAAGTACATTAAATTTTCGAAAGAATGATTCTAAAAAACTTAGTCAAAAACAATTTTCAATTGAATTATTTATATATTAAATTTGTAAGTATTAATTTCTAAAATGTTGGCTCATAATTTCATTTGCAAAAATTTCAACCTAATAATTAACTGCAAGCATATAATTAATGGAAAACATATTCTCTATATTCTTCAAAAATCTTGTATCAAAAAACTTCTAAATAAAATAAATTTTAAAATCCTGGATCTGGAACATCCATCAAATATTCCAGAAATTCTCTTTGGGATTTTCAGGACATCTACCACTCATGGATTTTCCACAGTCGAAGCTTCCAGCATCACGCAACTACCACCTCGTTGAAAATGCGTAAAGCGAAGAAATAAGGGCATCCAGGAGGAGCGAAGGGAGCAAGCAAACCAAGAATAAAGGGCGCATGGGAGAGCATCAGGGAACAACAACACGATGCGAACGAACGAGTACATCCCGCTGGAAACATCAACGCATCTCTCCTCGCTTCCTCCGCACGAGATCCAGAAAGAGCCCCGGCATGCATGTACCTACAGGAAAAAAGGGAGCAAATTACCCTCATCGTCAGCGAGCTACGTAAACGTCGAGTGCATGCACGTCGCGTATAAAAGAAGCGGAAAATGAAAAGGGAATGCGAAATAAGCCACACACACACACACACATATATCCATTCGCCCCGGGAAGAGTTTGATATCAAGAGGGGAATTTTATTCCAGAGAAATTAAACTTCGAGTTGGATGCGTGCTGACATCTCGCATCGAAGTCACCAAACAGAATTGTTTGAATTCGCAGATTTCTAGGATTCAATTTGAAATTTATTTGTCTCTTTGTTTATAAACAAATAAATTCGTGATTTAATTGTTGTCTTAAGATGGTATCTCGTTATTTTTGAAATATTTTATTAGATTACAAAATGAAATATCATAAAGACATAAAAAAGAGTAGTTTTAATGGGAGATACAAATAACGTACATATTTGAATTTGTTTATGTGATAAGAGAATTTTTGACGCAACTGTACATCATGATTACAACAAATCAACCCCATCTTCAACCCTTCCATGTACTTGATTATCCGAGAGCCAACTAGCGAGCACCCAGCCCCCTCGAGCGCACTTTTTCTTCGTCGTTTTTCATGCATGCCTTTCAAGTCCCGGTGCGCAATTGCAACCCTCGGGAGCGCACGGGATGTGTCCTCTTGACAATCCTCAGCCCTCAGCCATTGCATTACCAATATGGCACTGCACGATGACAACCAATTGAAATGCATAATCATCCCATGCGCATTAATGCGAATGGCGTCCATTTGCTTTATGATTTTCTTCCCTTTTTTTTCCCTGGTGACATCAGGCGACGATTGGGACGATAATGGAAAACGCCTGCATGCGTAAAAGGGATGTGACTTTAATTACAAATGAACGCATGCGTATTGAATAATGGGCACAATAAACCTTCAAGTATCTGTAATGTTTTTGTTTGGTTGTTTGTTCCAAATGCAAACATGTCCTTTGAAAATTCAAGTTGGATGAATTAGATTTGTCATAGGAGATGCTAATCCTTTTCGGTGATTCGCTTTTGTTGTCACTTTTTTGGGTATTGGATGAGGGCACTCTTCTGGAAGTTTCGATGACAATAAATCCGAATGGAGAAGAAGTCTTCAGACATTATTTGGTGTTGTCGAATTTTGTGAAAAAATATTTGACATTAAGTAAGGAAGTTGTGATGGCAAATGTTATTGAAAGGGTTTTGAGGATTACAAATCTTAAGACATCAATTCTTCTGCTTCTGAAGAGCATTGAAAGAGTTAAGTAGGATTTGGGACTTTTCATGATTTCTGATGTCTTCGATAAATACTCAAATCTTTCTTCAAACTGTCGACAACAAATATGAATTTATTTCTAATCAGGATTATTATTTACTGCTATTTTTGCCATTTTTATTATTTATAAGTAAACAAATTTATAGAAATATTTATTTTACTAATTCAAAGCTTAATAACAGTTGAATTATAAATGGTAACAAAAAGCTCTCATCACAAATGATAAGAGGCTTTAATTCAGTGTAATTTGATCAAAAATAATTACCATTTAAATTACTGACATTAAATAAATAAATGTTAAATATTTATGTAAACTTACTGATAGTCTAAATAAAAGTTTTTGTTTATTTGCTGCTAGCATCATTAAAAATTAATTGTTAATTCCTGAAAATATAATCATAAAATAAACAATTTAATGTATTTTTTGAAATAATACGCATTTATTATAAATAACTGATTTTTAACTCAGATATACTTAAATTAATATTTTTTTGGTGCTCAGTAAAAATATTCTTATGTAAAATCCAAATTATATTTTCAATGTTTAATAACTTGAGATAGAAATGTCATAATCAAATCATTCTTAAACCAAATTTTAAAGAAATTTATTACCTTCTATACATTGTACATTCATAGTTTATTATTATTATTGTTTAACCGGAAAATTATTTCAGGATATGTTAAGAAAGTTATGATTTAAACTAAAAATAATATAACAAGAATTCATTTGATCATTATTTATTTAATATCATTTTATCTGAAATTTAATCCCATTTTAAATTATAACAAAATAATTGCAATTAATACTTGAATTGATGAGTTATATTTAACTGATGAACTAATGAGCTTTCAAAATAAAAGGAAAATATTAAAATATACTGTTAATTTAATAAATGTATCTGTTTAATTTTCATAGGTGAATAAAAACAGTATCATTATATTTGTTAAACATTTTAGCAAAAATTTAAAAGAAAATGATAATTTGTATTACAAATTTGATGTCATTTTCTTTCAATATGATATTAATCTGGAATTTTGTCATGAAATTGAATATTATAACATAAATTTAGATTTTGAATTTTGATTGAATAACAATTTGTCAGAAACTCAAATAGTCGAAGACCAAACATTTTAGATCATCGACCAACAAAAAAAAAAGAATGAAAATCGTATCGGTTTACATTTAAGTGGCCTGGATAATAATCTGCACAAAACACAAAATGTGCAAATCTATCCATGCGCATTGTAAAACCGAAACGATTCACAATTCACAACAACAAAGCACCAGAAGCTGAAGAACTGATTGCCGTTTGCGTCTTTTATCTCGTCGAGGGCTTTTCAACAATTACCTCGCCCTGGGCTAAAACTAAGCGAAAATACGAGGATAAAAGCGGAGACACATTTGCGAATTGCAGAGAAATGGGACGAGATAAATTGTCCTCATATGCCTTTTGGCCATCTTCAAAACGTTTCGTTTCAGCCATTCTCCGTTTGTGTTTGTGCACTCTTCGTTTTGAGTTTCTCGCATTGCCGATCTTTTCAGCTTCGGTTTGGGCTAAATGTTATCAATTGCATCGATCTTGGATAATCGCACATCGGATCTGTTTATACTTTTGGGCATGAGGTTGTTTTCTTTTTGGGTGGCTGACAGTTGGAGGAAATGATGATGATTTGGGGACTCGAATGTAATTGATCTGAATGATTTGTTCCAAAAATATTGTTCGATTTCAAATGGGCGAAAGTATCGATTACATAATTTTTTGCAAGTTTGAATGAACGAATGAAATTTCATTCAAAATGATACTATTTGATGAATATTTGGATTATTTTTTGTTGTTAACAACTTTAATCAAAGTTGGGATTTTGATATCAATTTGTGACATTTGAAAATTTGCAATTGATCTTTCAGTACAATATGAGGAAAACCAAAAACTTAAAATAATTTTTCAGACATATTGCCCAATCAAAATTGGAACCCGAACCAAAAACTATATTTTCCACTATCTCCAATCATGATATCACTTACATTTCCTATCAGTTCGTTATTTCCCCCCAGAAATTTCGCGAATTCTCATCCTTCCTCTGTTTGCACATTGAGTTCCCAGTTGTTGCAGTTGTTGTTGCTGTTGTTGTTGCGCCTCGAGGGTTCGAACCGTCATAATAATAACCACTCTCTTGAATTCGGGGCTGCCGAACACAGAATTCCAACAAGCAACCAACCAAACCGAACGAATTCCAATCGAATCCCTCGAATCTTTGTCCGCAGTTTCCAGACGCCCAACTCGATATTCCGCCGACAGATATCATTTACAAAAGAGAGAACTCTTCCTCTTCGTTCGGGTTCTTTTTCCCTGGGCATTTTTTCGTTTTGGTTTTGGTTTCGCTTTTGGTTTCGGTGCAGAACGCAACACAAACAAAACAATCAATTGAACAAACGCAACTTGAAGAGAAGTGGATGTCGAAGAAGAATGGGGGCCCTGAAGAAGGAAGACCACTGGAGAAGATAGCGTCGAGTGGATGAAACTGCAGACAAAAAAATAACGAAAACATTGGATCTTCGGGCGAGTTGAATGAATGAGATAAAAAGATCTGGATGAATGAACGGCGTGCACCAATGGCATGAAATTATTTTATGAATTACCGAAGAGGAAGACGAAGAGCAGAAAAAATGAAATGTAAGCGGATAAAATAATAGCATCTTTTCGGATGCAGTTATTCTTGTTCTTCTGCTGCTTCTTTTGTTGTTGGAGTTTCTGTTTGTAATTCTTGTTCTAGTTCTGGTTCTTGTTCGGCAGACATTTAGATTCGGTTTGGTTATCAAGCACTCGTTATTACTTGTGCAAATTTTAGTTGAGTTCGGCGATAGAATGCATCTACATCGCGCATTTAGTTTTAGTTTTAGTTTTGAGTGTGCAAAACTTGAAACCGAAGTTTGATAGATTCAAGTGAATAAGTTCGTGATTTAATTTGTTAAATGTGTTTATCTTAAAATAACTTGAAGAAAGTGAATTTTGTGTTCGGAGAAGTTAAAGAATTCAAGTAATTCAATTGCAATTAATTGGCAGCTCTTTTGGAAATATAAACATCGGGAATAAGGTAATGCCTAGGTTAATTACAAGAAAACTAATATTATTTTAAGAAACTGTTAATATTACATCAGAATTGTAAGATTTTTTGCATTAAAATGAAATTAGAAATTATATTTTTTTCTATCCAAATATTGCGAGTAATTTGGGAATAATTTACGTTAATTTGCAAAAAATACAGCAAAATTTACAGCATTAAAAAGAGAACTTATTGTATTAACAAATAGTTTAGATGCTTTTACTTTCGTATAACTTTTTTATCGAATATAATTCAAAATATAAGATGTTGTTCAATCGTTTATCTTAAAAACACTAATTAATTTGCAAAGCAAAAATTTTAGAATTTCAAAACGCTTATTTCAAAATCTTTGATATCAAATAATTCCTTATTTAATTATCTTTTAAATGATGTTAAGTTTATCCAAATCGGATATATCAATCGAAAATTAAAGCAATTTAAAATTTGAAACAAAATACGAATGATTAAAATTTTTAATTTTGAATTTTTAAAATGGCCCAAAATCTAAATATATCAAAAGTTACGCCAAATAAAAAAGAATTTATTTGTTTATGATGCAAAATTAACATTTTCTAAATTACTGTAAGGAGTTGCATATAATAATTGTTTAAAAATTATAAATTCATACTGTGATTAAAACATGAAAAATGTAAAACCAAATTTGATGCCAATAATCTGCAATTTATCTTGCAAATTAACAAAAGAAAATGACACCATTTCAAAGAGAATTTATTTAACTAATATATTATTTAATTTCGTTTATATTTATCCAAAATTTCTTGAACTACAAGCAAAAGTCTTAAAAGTTTTTTCAACTTTTAGTAATGATCATATGAATTAAGTTTCTGGAATTTCAAAGGCTAGAATTTTAAGGTTTTAAAACATATATTTTAAATATCTATGAAGGAAAATATTTGTTGTTTAATTATCTCCAAAATGGCGTCAAGATTTTTCAATTTGGAGATACGATTCAAAAGTTATAACTTTATTGGGAATCAAATGACAAATTATGAAATTTGAAATTTCAACTTTTAATTTCAAATCCATAAATCTCTTATCACCTTTAATCTGACTACATTCAATTATACACCAAATAAAAGAGAAATTAATTAGCTATCCAGAAAATTTCGATTCATCCAGATTACTAAAATATTTTTGGAAATGTTGACAAATTCATTTGACGGTTTCAACAAAGAATTTCAGTTTGGTAGAAAACTAAATGTACGAACATTTTGTACATTGTCATCATGAACCTACCCCCACTCAAATCCCCATCCCGAAATGGAGGACATCGTTGACAGTCCCACATTATGTACACAACCCTTAGTTATATACTTCACCCTCCTCATCCAGGGCGGCTCGATACACAAGAAGCGTGCATCGGGGCGCGCATTTCCCATCCGGGATGGGAGCCGGTTGGCGGTGGAAGAGGGCGAGTATCCCGGTTCCCGGCGTTAATGTCCCCAGAGAGCGTATCACTTCGCACACCCTTTGAAATGTAATCGGCTCGCCTCTCATCGCCCTTTTCATCAGCTTCCACATACGCGCCCAACATGGGACCATGTCGGGTTGCCAGGCTCCGGCTGAAATTGAGTGCGTCCGTTGCCATTTGAGACCCTTTGCAATCACTTCCACGCGTCCAGCATTCGTCCCGCTCGCTCCCGTTTGCCAACGGGAGTGCAGACCACTCTGCAGAGCGTATGCAAATAAACGCTTTTGGCTCGCATGTCCTTCGTGCGACTTAAATGCGAGGTTAGGTTGCATTACACGTTTGGGGGTTGTTTTATGTATGCGTTGACGTGTAATGAATTCGTGCACGCTTCGCTAACACCATCGAGGATCAAGGATATGAGGGTTTGTGGATCCATGTCCGACGGTGTATTACGTCATCGGGGAATAAATGGGGAAAAAGATGCGAAAAAAATGGATGGTTTCATGAACAAGAGGGATTGTTTTTCATGGATCTGTAGTTGGATATTCAGATATCTTTAAAGTTCTTGGATTTGATCCTTAATCATGACCCCATATTTTGGACTTTATTTTTTTAAGAAAAATTCAGGAAGGATATTTCTGAAAAGTTTTGGTATCATAGAATTGTCAAAGAAAATAAGATACTTCCAATGTCCTGTTGTTACATATCATATCAGTTTCTTAGACTCAAAAATTTACACTTTGGACTGGAATAATTTAAATAGAATTCTTAAGGAAGATTTGATGAGAAATTATTGTATCAAAGAAGTCACAAGGAAATAATAAAAAACTAATAGTTCTATGAACAGAAGATTATGAAATGATATCAGATATCATTTCTGTTTCTTAGAATTCACTGAAAATTTTACACTTTAAAATCTTCTGAAGTAATAGATATTTTTAAGGGAAAAGAAAATTAGATGAAACATTCTTGTAACATGGAAAAACGAAACAAAAAATTAATAGTTCCTTTAAAAAGATATATCAATTTCCAAAATCTCAAATATCAATTTCCTTTAGAAATTTTACGTCTTGAAATTTTCTAGGAAAAATCTATAAATTTTATTAAATAGATAAACAATCTCAAGAAAATCTTGATAAAAAAACTTGATAAAATCAAATTTAAGAACCAAGAAAATGGAATGAACCATCATCAGAGCATCAGACTGGAAGGATGCAAGAAGTGGAAATTTGCAATAAAACGACACAACAGGAGGGTGATTTCCCCTCCGCCATTTGCTGATTGGGGGTGGCATGAGGCAGACATATTGAGAGTCCTGACTCTTCAGAAGCGTAGTCTCCTTTTCCTCGCCAATATTGGATATGGATGGCTTCGAGTGGCATTCTGAAGTTGCCCCTAACTTTCCTTCTAATTGAATCCTAGCAACTACATCCATCATTACAAGACTTTTCTGCACAGTCACATAATCAAAACCAAAAAAAAAAAATCCCCAAACTAGGGACATTTAGCTGAAAAACTATTCCAAAGAATTCCTTCAATTTCTTCATTTTCCCATTGTAATTTCTGAACCATTTTCACAAAATGGTAAACATTTCAGCCAGCCATTACTGTCATTAGTCCTAATGGCATTCTTCATGTCTTCAATCCTCATCAGAAGCGCCATTATCATTGTCCTGGAGTCACAAAAAAAGAAAAAGGCTTGTTTATTTCGCATTCGCCATACCATGCATAAAATAATCCTCTTGAGTCCTGTGCGCGTTTCCCATCAGGATCCTCGATGGTCGGGGATTCTTTGCGGAAAAATGCTCGCAATTATGCGACACTGCAATGCACTCGTGAGGACGATAATGACGCTCCTGCTGATGACGATGACGACGATGATGATGATGATGACGATGACTGTGGAAGGAAGCTTCCGGGAAATCGTGGAGTTGGAAAAACTGGAAGAGTGATTAGTTTCATGTCGTCTCTCGTCGTCCATGGTCCTCCACGTGTGCATCCTTTCTGTATTATCCTGGAAGGTAGGAGGTAGGAGGACGCTTCCATTCATCATCCAGATGATGATATTCAAGATGGCCGAAGGACAAAGCCTTTTCGTTCTCTCATTTCGTCGGATTCCAGAGGAGTTTTTCATTGGACTGAATCCAGTAGATAAAGAACTGAGTGCACTTCTTGATGTTGATAAAAAATGAAGGGAAAAGTGCTGGAAATGCAGTTTTCCTTTCAGATACGTCTTTTAGTGAAGTTTTCGTCAAACACTCAACAAAATGAAAAAAATTTTGTTGAGAGAATAATTTTGTATGGAAATTGCAAAAAAACAAATGAAGAACAGCATGTGTGAATATGGAGTCAGGAAGCACATGGGATAACTTAATTAGCGGAAGCTAATGAATTGCTCATTCGGCACTCAGAACTCGAGTCGCCATTTCGGCCCGTTTCCCGTTTCCCATTTCACCCGCTGAACGGCATTTCGTATTTCCCTTTGATTTAGTGCCTCCTTCCGCCTGCAATTAGCCATTATTAGCTATATCATTATTATTGCAGCGCAGTCCAACCACACACACGCCAAGCCACTCGGCAACCATCCCCATCGAGCGAGCGAGTATGAGCGCTAAGTGCATGCGACAGATCGCAATCGCAATCTGGAAAATGGCTCCCCAAATTCGCATTCAATTTCGCTCGACAATCGCTTGCGTGTGCGAGGAGGGAGAGGGTCGAGTATGCAAAGAAGTCGAGGGATGGATGGCGACAATTATGGCCGTCCGATTGCAATGACGATGAAAAAATAAATGCAAAATTCTTATCTTCCGGTTTCGTTTGCGAAAAGATGCCGCCAAAAAGGTATTAATAACTCAAAGAGGTTTTTGTTCGTTGCCGATTTGTCGGGTTTCTTTAGTGTTTTTCATGATTGAGTTTTACCGGCAAAAAACTAAAAAGTTGGTGCAAAATTAAAGTTTTATTCATCTACGAAAATATGGGAAGATTTCAAATGGAGAAGTTTAAAATTTGTCACCAAATTTCAGAAAAATTACTCGAAAATTCATAATATTATTTTAGGCAATTTCTTGGATTTTGCACACTGAAAAAACTAACATGTTATTGCAAAATTTAAGTCGTAGGAAACAAACAATTTCAAAAATTTCAGTCAGTGAAGATTTCCTGAAAAAACAATTTGGAAAATTCGCAGTATGATTCATAGAATCTTCATAAATTATATTTTTCTTCAATCTAACAATTTTCAGAAAATGTATAGAATAAGCAGCTGATACCATAAATAAAAGAAAAATGATTCAATTTCATTGTGATCCCTCATGGTCCATGAAGAAAATATGCAATTTTTGGGGTATAAATATGAACCTAATTCGAGTTGATGTGTTCGAGCATGCAGAAAATTAACAAAACTTTTTCTAATCTACCCATCATCATTGAATACAAAGAGAAATGTATACAATGTTTCAAAATACCCAGCAAAAAATTTGGCAAATCTTTAAACATCTTTAGCATTCTTGTAATAATATTTTCACTATGAGAACCAAACCATAGCCTAAATTTTTAAATACATTCAGCAAATAAGACATTTCTAAAAAACAATTCAGCTGAAGTACTTTCAAAAGTATAATTACTAATTAAAGTTAAATTAATGATATAATAACAACGACAAAAATATAAAAACTAATTGAGACTAATTAATAAAAATGATTTCTTTGTTGTTTCAAGGACTACAAACAAAATTCGTTTAGTTTCATTGAATTCATTGAAAACAATGACTAAAGAATTGAAGAATTGATTCAAGAAGGAAATGTCAATTTAAATTATAATTCAATTAGAAAAGTAGGTACAAAATGCTGGGCTAATTACAGTTATTTAAACGAATATTATATTCAATGATTTTGTACAATACAATATGTTGATTGTTAATTCATTGGATAACAAAATACTCAACGTTTTATTGGGGTAATTATGATTGAATGCAGTACAAAAGTTCAATACAAAAAACAGGAATTAAAGTACCAACCGAGGATTAGTTGAGAATAATGAAATAATGAATAAAGAATAAAGGGAAGATATTAGTCCTTAATTTGAAGAACTTAATTTGTATTCTCATATATCAATTGCCTCATGTTTCTTATAATTTCTTAAATTAAATAACAAGCACTACAAATAATTAATTTGAGTTGTAATCAGAAATTATTTTCAAGTCCCTCATTATTATTTTAAATACACTTATTTTAAATACTTCGATTGTTTTACAAATGCCATTTAATTTTATTCTATTTTTGCAATTTCAAAGTCATCTTGTATTATTTTTTCATGTTTTTACAGTTTAAAATTTTCGATATTAAAAATAAAAATAATACAACAGTTTGCATCACTATAGTATAAAATTTACTTGCGATTATTACATAACGGAAATGAGCGATATAATGGGTAAAATTTGATTTTATCAGCAAAACTATCAAATTTTTCCATTGTTGTTAAAATAACGGAAGTTCTAATACGTTTAACAAGCGATTCCATGCTTTTTGAATGTACAAAGCGAGAATTTCATGTTTGATTGAACAATTGCATTTGAATGGAAGCCGGGTTGGTGGAAGTAGTGTGTAGATTTAGTTTTTAGATGTCTACCTTCAACTCAGCGTGTGTAATTCTAGAGTACTAATATTGAAAAGGCAACAATGCCAACAATGATGGCCAACAAGATGGAATAATGGCTAATATGATGTCGAGATGACAGGCGATTATGAACGCACTTCACATCACATCATACATATTCTTTTTTCATGTTCTTCACTCTAATTTTCATCCATGAAGAATAATGGTCCTGTTTTGATTTCGTTTCTAATGAATAAGTTTTCATAGAATCACTGACAGATGTTTCCTGCTTAACAAATCTATCAGAAATTTATATTTAGTTTAAAAAACTGTTTTCGTCAAAGTAATTTTATTTCTGAATTCACATATAAAGTTTAACTACAATTCTTCCAAGTGTTTAAAAGTTATACGCAAAAATTTGCATTTTTAGGTTGCCCATTTTGCAAATTCAGATATTTCTAAATCCCGGGCAGATCCGGGACAATGACCAATGTTAGTTTTTCGTCAAAATATTATAAATGCCCTTTGAATCACCCAAATCGGTCCATTAATTTCGGAGATATAAAAATTTTTGTAAACTCGAGCGATTTTAAGAATTACATATCACTTTTTTCGCTACAAACTTTTTTTTCAATTTTTTATTTCGAACGCGATTTCTGCTCTCCTTATTGCTAAAAAGGCATGAACCCATACATTTTTGGAAAGTGCTCATCAAGGACTAGAATTAGGTTCCAACTTCAGTTTAATAGGTCGAAGCGTTTAAAAGTTATACGCAGTTAAAGGAGCGAAAAAAATCGAAAATTTTGCATTTTTGCGACCCCATTTTTTCGGTTCGGGTATTTCCGAATCCCGGAGGAATTTGAGACCATGACCAATGTTATTTTTTCGTCAAAATATGGTAAATGCCATTTGAATCATCCAAATCGGTTCATTAGTTTCGGAGATATGAAAATTTTTGAAAACTCAAGCGATTTTAAGGATTTCCTATCGGTTTTTTCGCTCAAACTTTTTTTTCAATTTTTTTCTTCGAACGCGATTTCTGCTTAACCAAGAACCAAAAGGGCATGAAGCCATACATTTTTGGAAAGTGCTCACCATGATCTACAATTAGGTCCCAACTTCAGTTTAATTGGTCCACGCATTTAAAAGTTATACGCAGTTAAAGGAGCGAAAAAAAGCGAAAATTTTGCATTTTCAGGACCCCATTTTAATCCAAATCGGTCCATTAGTTTCGGAGATATGAAAATTTTTGAAAACTCGAGCGATTTTAAGAATTTCATATCGGTTTTTTCGCTACAAACTTTTTTTTCAATTTTTTTCTTCGAACGTGATTTCCACACTGTCCATGGCCAAAAGGGCATGAACCCATAGATTTTTGGAAAGTGCTCATCAAGACCTACAATTTGGTTCCAACTTTAGTTAAATTGGAGCAACGGTTTAAAAGTTATAGGCGGTTAAAGACGCGAAAAAAAGCGAAAATTTTGCATTTTTAGGACCCCAATTTTCAGGTTCGGTTATTTCTGAGTCCCGTAGAGATTTGGGACCATGTCCAATGTTATTTTTTCGTCAAAATACTATAAATGCCGTTTGAATCATCCAAATCGGTCCATTAGTTCCCGAGATATGAAAATTTTTGAAGACTCGAGCGATTTTAAGATTTCATTTCACTTTTTTCGCTACAAACTTTTTTTTCAATTTTTTTCTTCGAACGCAATTTCTGCACTTCCCACGACCAAAAGGACATGAACCCATTGATTTTTGGAAAGTACTCATCAAAACCTACAATTTGGTTCTAACTTTAGTTCAATTGCTTCAACCGTTTAAAAGTTATACGTAGTTAAAGACGCGAAAAAAATCGAAAATTTTGCAAAAATCACTTAAAGGTAAAACTTCTCAAGTGGTACACTTTAAAATAATTCCACCTTAACAATAATCCAAAGAAGTGAATTGCGAATGAGAATGCACACCTTGTTCTTCATCTGCGTCTTTGACTTAAGCGCCGACCGTCAATCAATCAATGCATCGATCGATGAGATGAATTAGTACCGCCGTTACAACGTAATCAATTGATTTATTATGCCGATCATTATTGCGAAGCATCGTCCGCTAACGAACATCGAAGGTTAATTAATAAGTCGCTGCATGCGGAATGGACGACGAAGAATGCACGCTTACATCTCATATCATATCAAATGTTTCACTTCACTCATGATAGAGTAAAGACTTATAATTAGTGAACGCGAATTGAAGCCATTTGTTTGTTGGCAGGGAACGTGCAAGAATCTGCAATACATTTTCGCAGAAGAAATCTAGTTGTAATTAGAAAATTGCAGATTCCATTTGAGATTTTATGATAAGACACATATTTTTAATTCGGTGTTAATTACACTCGTAATTAATTAAACCATGATTGAAATAATGTGCTAAATTTGATTCCTCATTTCCAAGTAATATCTTTATAGACAATTAAAATTAATAACTTGAAAATATTTTAAATTTCATATTTTCAATCAATAATTTTCAAATTAAAATCTTTTTTATTATTATTTGATTATAAACCAAATAAATTGCAGAAATATATTCATATTTAGTTTATCTTCTTGTATAAGTTAAATAAATGACTTAAATTCTTTGGAATTCTTTGCATCTTAAAAACTCTCTTAGTCAGTGAGTAAGACCTAGTTGTTAGTGCGTTATTGTGCTTTAAACTTCTTAGATGCTGCATGAATGGCATTAAATTAATGACAAATTGATGATGATCCTTATCTATAGCGTAAGAATATTCTTAAGAGGCAACATCCTGTTTGAGTTTGAGTTCGAGTTAGACCTTTCCATATTTATTTATCTATTTATTTAGTTAATTTAACTTAAGCCTCTATCGCTAGGTATTTAGCATAAAATTATTTATAAAGCTTATGAGTGCGTTATGAATCAAATCGTAAATAATACAATAAAGTGCGTGGTTGAAGAATTCGAATCTAGAGCGTTACAAATCTACTTTTTGAAATTGTACGCATGTTTTATTAATTTTTATTCATAAATCATTTTTTAAACGTGATATATTTCCTTTATATTTATTGTCAGTTTTTGGCCTATTAAAGAACCGTTAAACTTCTTAAATTTTCTCTCCTTTAATATCTCCTCTTAAAAATTTGCAATGACAAAAAATAATTTATAGACTAATTTTTTTTTTAATAAATTTCCATTGAATATGATATTATTGTGGTACCCAAATGAAGTTGAATTTTTGAAGAAAAAAATGAATAAACCCTTAAATTTTTAAAATTTCGATATCTAAGATAGGCAACCCATTAAACCACAACCCTTCAATATTAGTTGGTATTTCATTGAATTTTTGATTCAACCGATTATGTAACCATGGAATGTGATGAAATCCTGAATAATTTATGCCCTCGTAATATTTTTCTCCCTTGGGAGAGATTTACATTCAAATTGTATGTAAAATACACGCATTTGAGTATTCAGCTATCTGCCATTATTCGATCTAATCCCCAATAAATAACGATATTGAATTGCATAAATGAAGGCGTTGTATGCAACATTAAGAGCGTTTTGCACGAGGTACGAAACGCACTTATTGCCTCGTTGATTCGTTCATTATTCGCGCGCACAATTGCCGCATGCACTTGCAAATTGTTCGCAAACGGGCGCATAAATTACGATTCATATTGTTGCTCCAGTCCTCCGACTACCTTAGTGCTAAACGTTGAAACCCCCAGCAGGATTTGTTCGGACATAAACCAAATCCACTTTATTGTTGTGGTTGCGGTTGCGAATTTTTGCAAATTTAAGATCCAAGCTTAATGGTCGCATTTAATAATAAATGATCGCATTATTGTTATTTATTGTGCGTTGATCTTTGAGCACTGCGCGTTTCTCTAATGCATTGGATTCTTCAGCGTGCAATTTCATACTGATTTATCAGTTCGTGGCGTGGATTTGCGTTGTTACGCTCAGCAGACAGCTTCATTTATTTCTCGGATTGCTTCCTCATTCACGATTCGTTTTCATTGCACTGCTCCTATGTTGCTTGAAGCTTCCTGAAGATGTCCCTCAAAATAAGTAATTCATTATTGGGAATTATACAAAAAGTATGGTATCAGTTGAACTGCAGTTTCACTGCGAGTTGTTTCAGGAGATATTGTTCGAAATGCATGATTGGAAGTTGTGTGCAAAAAGTGTGACATCATTCGAACAGCAACAGCAACAGGTAGCAAGACACTCCACAAGTGAAGAAGCTGATTTATACGCGAACAAGTCGATAAAGATATACGAGCAATGATGATCTCGTCGCACTTAAGAGCGACGCGCTTGTGCGCTGCTAAGTATCTTGGCCCCTCGAAGAAGCAGCCACCAGGTATGCCGTCTATAAATAAAACGCCGGACGACGGAGTCGTAGCTCTTCAGGAGCGATCGAACGACTAGTCTCAAGTCGAGCTGAGTGCGCACATTGCCGAACGGTTCCTGCACCGATAGCATCGCCAGCCGAAGATGCAGGTTGCAACTGTGCGCAGACTGTGGGCTAGGTCATGAAATGGTCTTCGTCGGGCGAATCCTCCTCGGAGTGTGCTGCTGCATGTTGCAGCCTCCATCAGACGTGGTGCGCACGTTTTAATAGAGATTTCAAGCATCTACAACCACGAGTGTACATTAAGCAGGCAGCGACTGGAGGATGGAGCAGGAATCAGCAGAAGATATCTTCGTCGGTGAGGTTTTAATTTACGATGGAAAGCTGAACGGGAAGGTATTTCCCTGGCGCACTTCGATTTCGTCATAGAAGACGAAATTTTGATTTCGAGCATTCATCATGTTCAAGCATGAACAGAACGATAAATTTTACTCCTTTATAGTTTTCCTAACTAAGCATCGAGTGGGCCATGCTACGAGTCGAAATCTATAGCCATGTGAATCGAATCTTCCTCATCAAAGCGCGCGCCGTGCTTCGTGCCACTATTTCATGGTGCGCATCTTCGGATTAGGCCGAAACGAGAAAGCTACTTTCACTTGTAGCTGGCTGTTGCTGGCCCTCGTATCGCACAAGATTCTGCCGGATTGCCTACAGCTCTAGGTGAAGATGAGTTTGGTCATAATATGAGATAATCTACACCTTCAGTTCACAGAAGTTGACTGCAAGAATTGATTTCATACCCAGATGTGATGTTCTACAAGTATACAGTTGAATTTCACAAAATGTAGTTGCATTTCATGCAATACTAAGCTCTCTACGAGATCTACTACAAGATTTGCTGATCTTCCTTATCATTTGCACCCTTATTAACGCATGTAACCAAGTAAAATTGCAAATTTCCATAATACAAACATTACCCTTAAAATTCCATAGGTAATTTGATCAAGAAAAGCTTTGAAATCAAAAATTCAAGTAAACCTTGACTTTCAAAAGATAATGCTCATTGCAATTGTGAATTTTCATAGGTGCTGCATTGCATTTGAATATAGCAATGTAGAATTCAATATTGGCATTGATCGACTGGTATTACCCTCAAAACCATGAATATTCCTCATTGGAATTAAAAATTGTTAATGACTTTGTCAACTATTGATTAGTAACCAGGAAAATCATTACCCACCAAATTTTGATTTGCCCCTACAAGATATTGAATGTTAGTCACCAGAAATACCAATACCAGAGACAATACCAATTAGATACCATCATGTTATAAGAAAGCGAAGAATCAGGAAGGTGTAATTAAGAATTTGATGAAAAACTTACCATCAACAGCTAGTAGACCACCACCAAGACCCTCCAGAGACAGCTTACAATGAGTTGAAACCACCAGCCAAATTCTGCTTTCCAACAGCTACCCCATCAGCCAGCTTGCACTCTGCACATTCATGGTCTGCATATCTTCATCGCAGCAATCACACCCTCATCATTTGGCACTCATCTCTGCAAGTAAACACTGAAATACAACTTTTACAAGAAGTTTATTACTTACCAAGTGTTCCTTGAGCACAAATCACTTTATTTAATCCATGACACTAATCAAAGATTCTGCAGACCACAAATATGCATGTAATGTTTAGCATCCTAACCTCAAACCATGGAAGGTACGCCAACCGGCTAGGTGGGGAATAATCGTTGCTGTGACGTAGGCGCTGACGTCGAAAATTCCATGATGGCGCCTCTCATTTGATTTCCATTGCGGTTACTAGGGATGACCTTGCGGTGTTACGTAACAGGAAACCGCAACAAAAGAAAGTAAATAGAGAGTATCAAATAAAGGGTTGGACGACAGGTGCATGTTTACGCAACTGTTGCTATTGTACTCCGGCGCCAATGGCGCCAACCAACCCACTTGTTGCGCGTCAGAATGTTTTCATAATCTAAAAATCAAATTTAGCATGTTTTCCGTGGTCGAAATTTAGCAAATTTGGTATCAAATTCAAGGAAATGAAATTCTCTATCTCGTGGTTGCATTTATTTTTTATTTTGGTAAAGTTTAAGTCCTCAAAAATGGGTTCAAAGTTTAGCAAGCAAAATTTGGAGGAATGAAATTGTTTATAACATTTAAAAACGTTAATAAATGAGGAAAAACATCGAGTGAGGTGTCAAATGAAAGGAAATTTAATTGTCTATCGAATGGTAACGTCATTTCTTCATTTTGATGAAGTTTAAATGCTTTAAAAGGCATTGAGGGAAAATCAGACGTTTTAAATTATTTATAACTTTTAAAAATACTTCTAGATTAGATAGAACTTTGAAAAAAACTTTAAATCAAAGGAAATTAAATTCTCTATCTACTGGGTTACTTAGTTTTTAATTTTAGTCGATTTTAAGTGCTCATAAATGGGTTTAAAGTCAAAACATCAATATTTCGAGATATTAATTATTTATAACTTTTCAAAATACCTCTAATTTAGATAGAACTTCAAAAAGGACTTTATATTAAAGGAAATTAAATTCTCTATCTTCTGGTTTAGTTAGTTTTTAATTTTTGTTGATTTTAAGTATTCAAAATTGGGTTTAAAGTCAAAACATCAATATTTCGAGATATTAATTATTTATAACTTTTAAAAATACTTCTAAATAAGATAGAACTTCAAAAAGACTTTATATTAAAGGAAATTAAATTCTCTATCTCCTGGTTTAGTTAGTTTTTAATTTTAGTGGTTTTTAAGTGTCCAAAAATCTGTTAAAAGTCAAAATATCAAAATCTGGAGATGTTAATTATTTATAACTTTTAAAAATACTTCTGTATTAGGCAGAATTTCCAAAAGGACCTTAAATTAAAGGAAATTAAATTCTCTATCTCCTGGTTTAGTTAGATTTTTATTTTTGTTGATTTTAAGTGCCCAGAATTGTGTTCAAAGTCAAAATATCAAAATCTGGAGGTGTTAAATTATTTATAACGTTTAAAAATTGTTGCAAATAAGGAAATATATCAAGTGAGATATCAAATTAAAGGAAATTTAATTGTCTATCGATTGGTTAAGTCGTTTATTCAATTTAATAAAGTTTTCATGTTTTAAACTGCATTAAAAGCAAAACTAGAATAATGCGATGTGTTTAATTGTTTATACGTTCTAAAAACAATTAAACATTAGGCCAAACTTCAAAAAGGACCTTAAATTAAAGGCAATAAAATTATCTATCGACTGATTAATTTATTTTTACATTTTACTAAAAATAAAATGCTTTAAAAATGCATTGAAACTGGATTTTGCAAAAATAAGACATTTTTATTTAAATATAACTTTAGAGATATTTGCAAACAAGAAAAAATATCAAATAAGCAATCAAATTAAAGGTAATTAAATTACCTTTCATTCGGTCATAACATTTCTTCATTTTATTTAAATAAAAATACTTTAAAATGTATTGAAACTGAATCTAAGAAATCAAAACATTTTATATGTTTATAAATTTTACAGATTTTTATAAATGAAAAAATTAATCAACTAGGACATTAAATTAAAGCTAATTAAATTATCTTTTGATTTATTAAGTTATTTTTTCATTTTGCAAAAATCAAAATACTTTAAATTGTATTAAAACTGAATCTAGTAAAAATTAGACATCTTATTTGTTTATAACTTTTATAGGTATTTGCAATTTATAAAAGATATGAAATATGACACCAAATGAAAGGTAATTTAATTATCTTTCAACTGAAAATATGAAATATTCATTTCAATGTTTCAAAAATTTGTTATTATGAGTTTAAATTAAAGTTAAATACTAATTTTTAAATTATATTTACTTATTCACATTTTTTTAAATTAACCATTCTGAAATTGTTATATACCATCAAAAATATGAATATAGACACTTTCAAACGTACTAAATAATTTGTTCATATCCCTTATATTTTTAATCTATTAGCTATACAAAATTAAATTTTGCAAAATTGATAATTTACAATTAGAAATTGAAAATAATCAAAAATACCAACTGCAAAACGATTACATGTACAATTAATGATTTAGCAACAAACTCGTGAGTCGTAACAATATTCATAACTTGCCTGCATGCATGAAAAGAAAGATTAATTGCATCGTTTATTTTTTGCGTTAATTTCGCAACAACTCGTCAATTTATCCCTTTCTTTTAATCACATTCAATCACGTGCTTATTGCAAATATTGCATACCTTTAACCATCTCGAATGTTGTTAATATCCATGTAGAATAATCCTCGATGGGAGGATGCTTTCATATCATCTGAAGAGATGAAGTTAATTGAATTGTCTCGCATTGACGCCCGATTGTCATAAATTGCAATTACAAGAATATGCAAGAAGTTGAATGAATGCCATTATTATTAATTAAAGTTTCCTTGCAAATTGAAATTTAATCGTTGGTCTTCATGTCGTAAATAAATATTATATTTCTTACCAATCCTTTAAAAAATATGTTGTTCATTTTAATTAATTATCAGTTTTTGTGATAAAAACACAGCAAAAAAAGTTATTCGATTCAAATATTGTTATTAAACAAATTCGAGTTGAAATGCATTTTGTAATTGCCCAAATTAGCATTGAATTTCCGGCAACGCCTTTCAAAAACTACCATTTCATTGCAAAAAAATGCAAATCAAGATGTTATCATAATTAAATCAATCTGATGTTTTGCGATTTATGTCTCGACCTTTTTTGCATCCTAGAAATATCAAATTACACATTGAAACATTGAAACAGTGAAACATTGAAAAGTGTCAGAACGAACATACATTATCAACAAAATCTCTCCACGAAATCCGTGCAAAAAATTCGCAACCAATAGAAAGACGCCAAAACGTTTATCTTCTGAAACTCGATGTTAGTTTGTCTGCTCATGCTTGAAACCTGAAGAGACTAATAATGCATAACATGCATAATCTGGAGGCCATCGAAGCCATAAAACTATTATTCAGTCGGACAGCGAAGTTCGTTAATGAATAGGATCTAATCAAAACATTTTTATAACTCATAAATACCAGTTTTTTTCGTTCGTTCGTTTCGCTTCTTTCTTGTGCGTTTCTTCCATCTGTTTGTTCAAGTACGTAATTCTCTTCGACGCGGACAATTAAGATTGTTTGCAAAATTGCACTTTTTCGACGTGTTCGAACCACCTCCGGAGAATTCTATTCGCAAAAAAGTGAAATATCTTCAGTCTGTACCGTTATTTATCTCTGTGCGTCGTTATTTTGTTATTTATGACCGAATGCAGAATGCAGATGGTAAATATGAATATGAATATGATGAAAAAAGTTGTAAAGTATTCGAAAAATTTGCATGCCAATTTCGATTTTGTAAATTTATTTCTACATCCTTTTTGATTTTTATATTTAAATTCAAGGTTAATTTTTGAAGGATAACAAAGTTGAAATTTAAATTTGAAAATTGATCACAAAAATCAATAATTTCTAGAAAATTTAATGGAAATTTAATGCAAACCGTAAAATGAACCATTCAATCTCTTCTCTCTTCTTTTCGCAATATCTTCGCAGATTCTTTTTTAAATGGAAGGAAAGACTCTCTCACCTGTTTCTCACCTTTGACCCATTCAAATCACCAGGTAAGTCTGTACCGGAAGAATGAAAATCACCATCGTCAACACCATTTTTCAAATGCGAGAATCTTCAGTGTCGTGTTCGATTCATATCATCAAATTTTAATGCAAATTTTCAAGTCAAAGTTGAGGAAGTGTAAAATGTGCAAAATTGATGACTACAACAAAGAAAAACATAAACATTAACGATGAGATTTCCATAAATTTATCATAATAAACGTGGGTGTAACATTGATGAAAACAATAAAAGATTGAAAGTTTCAAACGAAAGAAAATTTCAATTTTATTTTTTTTTAAGTAATAATTTAGGAATTTTATGATGTTGTATGTAACAATTATTTAAATTTAAATTTGATTTTTTAAATCTTTAAGTGATTCTATCGATGAGAAAATTCGGAATTAATTTTTGGTGGTAAAATTAAATTTTTTATTGAAAATTTACAATTTAAAAATTTTGATATAAAATTTCATTTTTTTTACATATTCAAAATTTTAAATTTTTTATTCAAAGAATTATAATTTCATCTGATAAATTAAATTTTCCCCAAATTAAATAAATTCTATCAAAAAAAAATTGGCAAAAATTTGGCAAAAATTAAAGTTAATTAATTTTATTTCAATAATTATTTTTCATAAGAGAAATTTGATTTCCTTGATGATAAATAACAATAATTTATCCGTCTATCACAAACAATCATTTAGTACATCCCACACAACAACAAACAAAACTTTTACCAGTTCAATGAACAATCGCAAAAAGAATATAAATTGTGATTTATGGCCAATTACCCAACAACTTTTTTGCAATCTATTATTAAATTACATTTCCCCCTCCACGATTATTTTCAGTTTCTCTTCAATCTTCAATCCTTCTTGAAGATATAAACATTTTTGCTTCGCTTCATGTTCATTCGGCCCACAAGAAGAAATCAATGAGTACGAGACAGAAATCAGCAAAACTTCATCTTCAAGCTCATAAATAAACAAATAAATATTGTTGAAGCTGTCCAGCAATGCAAATACAAGATGTCGATATGTAATTACCAATCAGTGACGCGTTGCGGATTTGTTTGCTTTAACAACAATTAACCGTTTCAATATTTGCTCAATGCACAAGAATGGACGTTTCAATGGACTTCAATGTTGCGTGTCATTCGAGGGTGTTTAAGTGCACTCGAAGGATTGCTTAAGCAAGTAGCACTCGTTAAATAAATGAAACGAGTTTGACTGGTCGAATGATGAGAAATGAGTTGCAAAATTTCGCAAAAAAATTGGGCCAAGTTTATCACTGTAATTTGCAATTAAAAATTTTAATTTTCAATTTTTTTAAGTATAGTTGTAAACAATATTAAACAATCTTTTCGAATAGTATACAAAATATCATAAAATTGTTGTAGAAATTGTTTTAATTGTAGCAAAATAATTACATCAGAAAATTTTGATTGTTTTCATCTTTGTGAAGTTACAACATTAATTTTGATATGACAACTAAATAATTTTGAAAAACTAATTTTACCAATTAAAAGTTTATTTAATACTCTTTTAAAATCATTTGAAATATTGGCAAAAAACTATCAGGAAATTTGGACAAATTAAATTTGAAATTTTTTTGTTTATAGAAAAATTTTTTGTTTAGAAATTACTTTTACGAAAATTACAGAAAAATTAATTGAAAAAATAATATTATTTTATTGAAATATAATTATTATACTTTTATAATCCAATATTGATCATCTCAATAATAATTAACAACGAGAAATAATAAATTTTCAAATTTTGTTACAATTAAAATCAATTTCAGGGTTCAAGTATGTTTAGAAATTAATTTTCATGATAAGGCACAAAGATTTTGAAAAATCAATGACGTCATTTGAAAGTACATTTATTCATCTTTCAAAGTCATATAAAATATTGAAAAAAAGTTATCAAAAAGTTGTAAAAATTACGAATAATTTAAAAAAAGATTGATCCAAATCGTCCCATACATTTGTATATTTATAGACATGAATTATATAATTTCAATGGACATTTATTCATAAACTAATGAAGAAATTTATAAATAAATAGTATTACCTGAAAGGGCATTTGTTGATCTTTGAAAATTACAAAAAATATTTCCCCGAAAGCGAAAACAAATTGTGATAATTAAATTTTGAAATATTTTTGCATTCTTCATGTCGAGCTGCACCTGTCACGCATTTTAGACTCAAATTTCAACACCAAATTATCCATTAAATAAATAATATATACAACCATATAAAAATTCATTTCATGTACTATTAATAACTGCAAAAATATTCCAAAAATTTTGTAAAGAAATTTTACAAATAGACGTTTGAAATTTTTTTGCATCATTCATTTCCTAAACTCTTTATTCTCTCTTTAGTGACGTTTGACATGTCAATTTGCAAGTTTGCAAAAGCAAACATCGCATAAAGAACGACCACATTTAAATACTATAATTGTTTCTGCACTCGGAGCGAATCGTGTTCGGCCAAATTTCGTAATCGTTGCTGGTTCGCCATGAAAACATTTTGACAAATGCACAATTTAATTGCAGCACGATTCGCGCACCATTCGCGTAAAAATATGCGTACGAGAAGTACGAAAAGTTGTGCACAAAATGTTTATCTCTACGCGTCAGATGTTAAACATTGATGCAAATTCATGCTGGAGAAAAGAAATCGCATTGAGGATGGATGATTCAATCGGCGATTGACTGCTGATTAAAATGCTTTCTTCGCCGCATTCAATTATATCTTATGTCATAAAACGATGCCAGCTGACGTGCGCTCATTATTATTTATGTGTACACCTTATAAGTGAGTTATTTTCGTGGGTAATAATATGGCGATTATGTGATTAAAGCGGCGATCAAGCGATGATCAAGAAGAGGAAAGAAAAAATGTTTGCAAATTATATGTTTTAAACATGTTCATTTATTTTAAAAATTATATTGGATGGAAATATTTTTTGACTATTCTTTCATCTTTATTTATAAAGAAAATTAAGATAATATTTTTTTTATTTCATTTTTCAGTCGCAAATAATAATTTTGCAAGTAAAACCATCGATGATTGCAAAATATGAATTTTTTGTTTGCTCAAATTTAAAACCAAATTTTGCATTTTTCCCAAATGATAAATAGGTCATGTTATACATTTTTGAAAAGTGCATGCAAAAATTTATAAATTTGCAAAATTTGATGATCATCAGTTCAAGGAATCAACAAAATTGTTAATTAAAATATTCAAAGAAATTGAGAATTTGTGAAACAATTCTGATTGATTTTCTATAGAAAATTTCAGTAATTTTTCATATTCCTAGTAGTAATTAAAAATTTGATCTTAAATATATTTTAACTGATCTTTAATTTGTGATTTTAATTATTGAAATCGGTTCAGTAGTTCCAGAGATATTAATTTTTAAAATTTGGTAGAAATATATTTTTCAGTCATTGAAATATCTCTGTTACGATTTTACCAATTTGATGGCAATTTTCTCATAATATCCTAATAATAAATAAACCATGCTATATATTTTTGTTAAGTGCTTGAAATAATCTACAAATTTGCCTGAATTTGATACCAATCTGTCAAAGGAATCAAAAGATATAAATAATTAAATGAGCTGGTGAAATTAATAATTTGTTAAACGACGTTGATTGAATTTCGAAGTAAAATTTAAGTTATTTTTTGTTCTTCTGTTACTAAATAAAATTCAGAATTCTAAACTATTTAAAATGATCTATAAAATGTTTTTTTAATCATTCAAATCGGTTCATTTGTTTTAGAGATATTAATTTATAAATTTTGGTAAAAAATATACTTTAATCTTGATTTTTAGTAACGATTTCAAAATTTTAAGGGTAATTTTCTTAGAATATCCTAATAATAAATAAATAAAGGTATATATTTTTGAAAAGGGCATGAAAAAATCTATAACTTGGCAAAATTTGATAACTATCTGCCAATGAAATCAAAAGATATAAGAAATTAAATGAACTGAAGAGATTATTCATTTGAAAAACGATGTTGATTGATTTTCAAATTAAAATTTTGCTTATTTTTCGTTCTCTTGTTAATAAATAAAAATCAGAATTCTAAACTATTTGAAATGATCTATGAAATGTGTTTTTAATCATTGAAATCGGTTTAGTAGTTCAACAGATATTAAATTTCAAAATTTTAGATAATTTAATTGTTTTTGTCAGTGAATTATTTCGTTTTGGTTTTTCCTCTTTCAAAACGATTTTCTCATTGATCCTTCTTGAAAATAACTGAAATAATTCTATAATATAATAATATTTGAACTCATGAATAAGAAATTTTTAAGGATTTTCAGTCAAAATTCAAAAATTCAAGAAATATTCGCAAAGAAATGAAATTTTGCAAATCAACAGAAATTGTCATATCTTCATACTAAAAAATGCGATTTTTATAGTTTTTTCAACAAATTCTACAAAAAACAAATATAATACACCATAAACCTCAGCATCTTCATCGATGGCACCACAAGAAATCCCACAGGAAACCCCATACGAACGATAAATATTATTGGATTGCCATCAGATTTCAGAGATTAGAATCGCAAAATTCTCCAATCCAACATACTTCTTGCAACAATCCTCATCGAGTCTCTTGCAATTGGAGTTGTGGTGATGCAGGGAGGTGCATGACCAATATTTCA
This sequence comes from Aleochara sp. GC000083, assembly GCA_030264555.1. Lineage (NCBI taxonomy): Eukaryota > Metazoa > Arthropoda > Insecta > Coleoptera > Staphylinidae > Aleochara > Aleochara sp. GC000083. The sequence continues at coordinate 31,092 of JARJDZ010008214.1, forward strand.
AAACGCTGGAGTGCATTGAGAAACGGTTGCGCCATCGTAAATATTCGCAAATCCATAAATATATCGGATATCGATGTGTGGCGAACATGCGCACAATGTGTATATAAATCTCGCGTCCGCTGAAATGCGCCCGACCTGCGATTCAATGATTCCGAGATACAATTTTCAGATTGTGCGAACACCGCAAGAAATCAACCGATCCGACCGATACATCGTAATTTACGGCTGGCAATCGTGCACGAAGAAATTCTTCAGGAGGTGCTTCAGGAAGAACGCGACGAAGAAGTATGGCCATCGAGGAGCTGGAGGAGAAGAAGAAGAGTTGTGGATGAGCTTGGACGTAATGTAATCACGATTTATTGCTTATTTATATGAATTACGAGGTGTTTTTGATGTTGATATTTCGCATTGTTTGGTGCGAGAATTTTCGCGAAGTTTGGGAATTTTTTCTGGGAAAACTAAATAGTTTAGGGGAAATTTGTTTTTAGAGGATTAATCACTGGTTTATTGCAAATCTAAATCATATTTTTAATTGAGAATAGGTTGGTTTATTAATAAATAAATAAAATGTGTGAGAAATTTGAAGTTTTATTTGGAAATTCGAAAAATGACTTAAAAGTTTGCAGAAATTCGCGAATTTTTCCCGAGGAAACTAAATAATAAAAATGACATCTCTTTTCAGTGAATTAATCACTAATTTATTATAAATCTAAATCATATTTTTAATTGCTAATTGATGAAATAATAAATAAACAAAATGAATTTGAAATTTTTAAGTTTTCATCGCGTTATATGATAAATGAATCCAAAAGTTTACTCAAATTTGTGATTTTTTTCAAAAGAAACTACTTAAATTAAATAAATTTTTATTTCAGATAATTATTTACTGACAATTTGTTGATCTATTTCGTATTTTTAATTTCTACTAGATTTGTTAATAAATGAACAAAATGAATTTGGATTTATTCGGTTTATCCTCTCCAAAATATAAAGTTGCTTCATAGTTTTTGAAGTTTAAGATTTTTTTCCGAGAAAACTAATTTACTTCAATTAAATTACTTTTCAGAACATTAATTACTAACTTTTTGTTGATCTTAGTCGTATTTTTAACATTTCCAAAGAACATGAATAAAGCAATAAAATGATTTTGAATTTATTTTGTTTTTGTTCACAAATGAGAAGATATTTAATGAAAGTTTGAGAAGTTTAGGAATTTTTTGTGGGAAAACTATAGAATTTAAATTGCATTTCTTTACAGTTTATAATTTACTGATTTCTTGACGATTGACTCCATATTTTTATTTATAAATATATAAACAAATTTTATTGATAATTACAGAATTCTTGTTTCAATATTTTCAATCCAAAAAATGACAAATATTTTTTGAAAATTCATATCTCCCAAAATCATAATCCGATTTTTCTTCTAAATAGATGAAATTGTTAATGAATATTGATATTATTCGTGATAAAATTTTGATTTTAATATTGTCACTAGAAGTGGAATAAAAAAATTAATTTTTGAGGGTTATTCAAAACAAATTGAAAAGTAACTTCAAACTTTAATAATTCATTTTATTCATTAAAATTATTTTAAAATATCAAATTTATAAACAAATACAATTGTTAATATCACTTGGCAATATTGCACAAATACTTCCTCATTCAAAATTCCTTTTTGTATAGGAAAACACAAAAAGGATAAAATCGAACGTAAATACCATGCGAAAAAATTCCGCATGCGAAATCTGCGATTACGATGAGGAATAATTGTAGCAAAACGTCAAAAACAGACGATTACACATGTAGTAAACGAGTAGGAGTTGTAGAAAAATTACGAGCATTCATTCATTGAAACATTTTTGCAAACCATTCATTCAGTCGATTGCTTCCCATTAATTCCCCGGAAACGTGGCGTTATATAAACTTTTGCGTACATTGTGGTTGCATAAAATTCATTGAAATTGTGATATTTTGCAGGCGACGTGCTTTGCTGGTGCACTTGGAGGACTTGGAGGAGGACGTTCGTCCTGGAATGGGTCTTGCATAACCAAAAACGTCCACGGTTACGCATTGCGAATCCATTCTGACGCATTTTTCATAAATAAATGCAATGCATTGGTTTAATTAGACGACTTCTTGTCAGCCAATATCCCCTTGTTATAAGGATAGTGACATTTTCTGCGAATGGGATGTTATGAAATTCAAGTTTGTTATATTTGCACTAGTTCTGATTGATTCTGTTGATTAATTGAGAAAATTATCTTTAAAATTGATTAAAGAAACGATTTTCGAAGGATTAAAGTTTGTTGTAGAAAATTTCAAAGAAATAAATTTCGCCCTTCAGTTAATTATATTGATTGGATTAAAGTAACTTTTATTTTTAATTTTAAGTTATTTGCAATATTAAAATCCATACAAAATATTCAACAATTTTAAAAATATGAAATTGAAGAAATCAATAAAAAAATTATAAAATTAATAAATCTTTGTTTTATTATTGATTTATTTAAGCTCATAAATTTAAAATAAAAATCCTATTTCATTTTCATAAATAAATAGTTTTTAAATCTTTTAATATTCTGAAAAATTCAAAAAATACTGACATTTTTAAAAAGTTGAATCTAAAAACTTACTTTAAAATTAATAATCAAAATTGATTCTAATGAAAATTAAGAACATTTCATGTAAATAAACATTTATTGTCCTAGAAAATTCTAGAAATGAAAAAAGAAAATAGAAAATTATTTGATCCTTATGGACATTTTAAGCATAACCAATATATAACCAACAAAAATAATTCCCCCAGGATCATTTCAACGATATAGGATATATATATATATGTTTTGTATACGTCAGTTTTCCTGTTGGTTGCTTCCATTGTCCTGGGAGTGTTGTCCTCTTCCTGTTGCTACCATCGCGTGCGTAGGATGCGTAGTCGCAAACGGCAGGTGAAAACCGCCCACGCTCTATTATCGTTATCCCGGGCGTCCTCCAGGACTCCAACCAACACATACAATGGACAACTTCATTGACGAGTGACTGACGAACAGGATGATGCAGTGTGCCATTGAAGGATGGATTCCTGGAGGATATCGCGAATGCATTTACAGGATAATTGTGTGGGATGTTTCATTCATAGTTTAAGGATAATGGGAGTAATTGATTGTAATTGGAGGATTTGTCTTGGTTGTAAATTTAGGTTTGGAGGAAATTCAGGATATTAAGAAGGAGGCATGTTTTTTAATTATTTGTTAAAAGTTGGGAATATTTATGATGAATTTTCAAGGAATTTGTTTGATTTTAATTGGTAATTTATATTTATGAAATTTTTGGGTGCTTAATGTTTGTAGAAAATCAAATAAGAGTTTTTAAAATATTTAAATGGTTTTATCATTTTTTTTATTTGAGATTGATTAAATTTTAAATTAGTCCTTAAAATTTCCTTGAAATTATGTTGAAAAACTCTTAGTTTTAATATTTTTTCAGAGAAGTCGAAATTTAAGATTTGTAAGCTTTTTCAAATAATTTTTCAAGATTTATGCAAGTTTTCTTGTCCTTTTATAATGAATAATAAATAATCATTCAATAGTAGAATATTAAGTGGGATATTTTTTATATAAAACTTTTTAACTTTAATTTTCTCAATATTTTTCAAATAAATGAAATATTTGCAATTTTATGTACTAAATTTTCAAAATTTAACCTTTTATAATAAACATCATTTAATAATAGAATATTAAATGGGATATTTTTTATATAAAACTTTTTAACTTTAATTTTAAAGTTTAAAATTTTAAATGATTCTTTAAAATTTCCTTTTTTATTTGAGATTGATTAAATTTTAATTTTAATTTTAATTTTAGTCCTTAATATTTCCATGAGATTATGTTGAAAAACTATTAGTTTTAATATTTTTTTAGAGAGGTAGAAATTTAAGAATTGTATGCTTTTTCAAATAATTTTTCAAGATTTATACAAGTTTTCTTATCCTTTTATAATAAATAATAAATAATCATTCAATAATAGAATATTAAATGGGATATTTTTTATATAAAACTTTTTAACT
>JARJDZ010008217.1:0-16400 GCA_030264555.1 Aleochara sp. GC000083
TAAATGACTTGATGATTATGAAAACGTTCCATCTTGAATTGTAGCACACTCTTCGAGTGAAGGTACAATTGCATCATGGCTGACGGTGTTTTCGTCGGCTGTTATTAAGACCTTTCCGCCTTTTCAAAGTACGCCGCCGCCTTATTAATTATCCACCATTTTCCTCATGCTACGCTTCCATCCTGCGATACGTTTCGGGCATTGTGTACACTCATCAAGTGTTTGTTGGGCTTGGCACATTGTGTGCACTTTGCGTGCGCGGAATGTGGACGTAGAGGATTAGGCAAAAGCCGCGAAATTCTATAACGAAGCGTTATTTATTATCTGCTACCAACGTCATTTGTTATACTCTCGAGATGCATTCAACCGCTTATGCCATAAATGATACCGGGATGAAGATGAAGTTTATGCAATAGTAGGAAGTCAACCAAAGAGTATGCAATTGTATATAGTTTGCAATGTCAACAACTTCTTGAAATCCACCCATGAACCAATACAATAACTTAATCGACATTTAAATGCTGGCTGCAATTTCTTTTCGCAATCAACAGCGAATGTAAATGGTAATTACCATGTACGCGTAATCCTCGATGGAATTCGCTGGATTCGGATGGAATCCAAAGCGACTTAAGCGTGCAGAACAAATAAATCATCGTCACGTGCGCGAGCCAAGTGGAGAATATGATTGAAATACCATAACTGTTGCTTTCGATTCGATCCGCGAAATGATGAATGCGCCGAGGAACATTAGACGTCCGCGCGTTCTTCTTCGCCGAAGAACGTTATTGAAACCGTATGGAATTAAGATTCCGATGTCAAACTCTTGTAGCGTTTTACATCCGTGGATGTCCAGGCCAATTACGTCAAATTGCAGAATGTGGCCGAAGAGGCTCCACTAAGCAAACACAATGCGTTCTTCCATTCCGCAAATTAATTGCGCTTAACAGCGGATGACAATGCAATGCATGATGTATTGCTCGAAGAAGCAACAAAATAGTGGCCATCAAAATTGAAATTGATCGCGCATGTGCCAGTCGGGCGTAATAATACGTTATAATGTTATAAATTTTATGCTTTTTACGCCATTCTCATGCTACACGAGTGCATGATTTATGGCTGGTGTTTTTCCTGGTTCCCAGTTCTCTGCCATTGAGGACCGCGTTCTGCGATGGCCGATCTCGGCAACTATTTGTTTTCCGCTCCTTTTCAATATTTGTCCGATTCCACTTGTCAGATCGATGGAGATCTCGTGAAGGAGGAATCGGATCATGTGTGTCAAAATTTTATTTCATCGTCGGATTGGCTCATAAATGTCCTCCGATTGTTTGCGTTCCATAATCCGCGAAGAGATAAATTCGATTTTATTAATTTTTATCGAGTGCACGCACCTGACGTGCGAAAAGTTTTAGTTTATTCAGTCAGTAGAATTAAAACACGGCCGGACTATAAAACTCCGACTTTATCGCTTTTATGCAGTTTCATGCAGTTTTACGGTTCTTGTATAATTTCTTTTGACTTTATGATGATTTATGTAGCGAAACTATTTCGGTGGAGGACGATTTACTTTAATTACTTGCAATTTTATGATCAAACTTTACTCCCTCTTCACTGAATTGTTTGTGAGAGTTTAAGATATAAATTTGTTATTTTCCAGTTACCAATGGCAATTTTAATTGATTTGCACTTTATCTTGCGGCACTTAACCATCCAGCAAACACACGCGATATTGATTAAGTCATCACCTTCAATGACGATCTAGCTGAAGAAATATCCATCCTGAACGGAGTTTTCATTTCGTAATTACTTTCAAGTACAGTTAACTAGCTATGAATTTTTGCAATAAACATAGGTCGATGTCGTCAACATCAATGACTTTGTTGGTCTATCTGTATACCAATATTTACTTAGTAACTGAAAACCAGAAATCACTACATCTCTTATAATTCAAAGATTTTATGGTTAGAAATTTAATATTGTTTCAAATTTAGAAGTATTTATTTGCCATTTATTTTCTAAGAAACCGGAAGTCCGATTTGAATGCTTGAAAGTCTATTATATAGGGAATTTCATGTACTTTCGATCCCCGTTTAGACATTTGCAAAATTCCATCCGGAAATGCTATTGGCATTGTCGTCAATAAACCTAAATTATTTTTTCTAATTATCAATTACTGTCGAAGTTTTCTAGGCAACCGGAAGTCCAATTTTAATGGTTCAACGGCTATTTTATAGGAAATTTAATGTACTTTCGATTGGGGTTTTCAGATTTGCAAAATTCCATCCGGAAATGCTATTGGCCTTGTCGTCAATTTGGCTAAGTTACTAATTTTTATATATCGCTTGTACACTTTCGATGTTTTCTCGGGAAATAAATGTCCGATCAGTTCGATTCAAAGCTTATTTTATTTGTAATTGAATGTACTTTCAATTAACGTTTACATATTTGCAAAATCCCCACGCGAAATTTTTCCAGAGTGTAACAAGATGAATAACAACGTTCCATCTTGAAATGTAGCCAACTTCTGGAGTGGAGGTACTCTTACATCATCTCTGGCGGTATTTTCTTCTTGTATGTGAAGTTTATATTTCGTAATTACGTCCAAGTACAGTTACCGCGAATTTTTGCAATAAACCCGCGGTTCAATGTCGTCAATACCAACGACTCGACTGGTACCAAAGAGTTGGCATGGTACACGACCAATCTGAGCCCATTATAACCATAGGGTTCGATTGCGTGTGACGTCTGCTTGTCGGTCGTTCGTTTAGATCTCTCTCGCATGTGCAGAAAAAATCGCGACTCGGTCCATATGTGCTCGCGCGCACGCGGGTTCTTCTTAATGAGTTATTTAAATGAGCGTCTCGATGGCTGGCATTGCGCGCGGCCGCAAGCTTAATGAGCTTTGATACCGTGCTGCATTCGGTCGAGATGTCCTCCTCGTTGTCTATGTGTTATACTCCTACATTTCGCGCACCGAAGAGCTGCCTGCTGGAGCTTAAGTGCGCGCGTAAATAAAGAGCGCCTCGCGGGCAAAAAATCGCAACCAACATGGAAGCACGGTAGCTAGGAACCCGAACCACCAGACCAGCGAACGAAGAAGTCTAGTCGAACAATTAAGGGCTGAGATATATAAGCCATGTTCGAGTAATTAATGTACGAGTAATTAAAACTTGATGAGGAGCTGTGTGGTGGGAATTATCATCGTGCTTCGTTCGGTGCGATGCTCGATTCTGTGTGTGTTTTTCTTTTGTTTTCGTTTCGCAATTATTTCGCATTCGTTCCATTTTTGCTGACAAATGTCTTGGACATTCGAAAATTGAACGGTTTATGCTGGGACTATTAGTCTGCATGTCTTGCACGCATTCCATGCAATTATTCTTGAGGTCCTCGAGGTACCACCAGTTACTGGGGCAGTAGTCGCACCTCACTTACGAACAATTCGCACTTGGACGAAGGAGTAATAACTATATTTTAAAAGTTAATTACGTTTTTCCATCAAGTTGTGGTACTTGCACGTCATTAGTTTGTTTAATTAAAAAATGCGTTGTACTAATAGCACCCTCATACAGAGTGTCCATTCTTCCAGAAACTGTTACCACTTCAAAACTTACCAAAGAAATCATCTTTAGATTATTTCATTTTATAAAACTACAATTTACTGCTTAGAATTTCAATTTTCCCCGACAATTCAAAATTTGTTACCAAATTAAATAACATTTTCTATTTCTTCCTTCACTGTGTATCCTGAAGAATCTGCAGCGCAGATCCAAGGTGCAGTTTCAGACGCTCTAAGAGATGGGCCTGCAAAAGATTTACGATTCCTCGTGCAAGAAGTACTCGTATGATTTGTACTTGAACCCCGCTGCACTTGCACTTTTATTTATTTACGCTGCGCGAAGAGTTATAGGATCGTTTAAACAACGATGATTTTAATGGCTGGTTGGTCGGTAGTCGGCCATCGTGTTCGACCTGCCCAATGGGCCATCAAGAATGCGTAATTGAATTAAAATGGTGGGAAATAATTAATATGTAACTAACACCATAAATTTAAATTTCCATCTAGTATTTTTTTCTTTTGAAGTTGTCATCAATCAAAGCGACCTCAAAAAATTGTAGTATTTTTTCTTTGATTTATGGTTGTAAAGTAAATGGAGTCTATAACGGTGCGATTAGTTGCACACGAATTCGCTGGAGTTTTAATTATCTTTGCACGTTGCCAGTCGCAAAGAGAAAAAGTTTAGCACGTGAATTTTTATTGCTGATTTGTATGTTTTTATCCACGGTGCTGCTTTCGTTTGTTTCACACTTGATGGTGTAAGATGGAAGACAAGGATTTAAGGAAGTCAAGGTTGAGGTAGGCAGACCGAAAAAAATGAGAGTTGTTTACGACTGCAGTGAAACTGTAACTAATTTTTTGTTGTTCTTCTTTTAGCGTTCTTTGTTTTATTTACTTTATAAAATTTAGTGATAACCATTAAATTATACCAAAATATATTAATAATATTTAATAAAATCAGTTGAAAATACTTACCATTAAAAAAGTACGATTTTCATGTTTTCAGTATTGTCATTATGTTGTTAATACTTTAGGTTATGTTTTCTTGCTAACCGGAAGTCCGATTCGAATGGACCAAAGATGATTTTATTGGAAATTTAATATACTTTCGATTACCGTTTAGACATTTGCAAAATTCCGTCTGGAAATGCTATTGGCCTTGTCGACAAGTAGCGTGAAAATAGTACTTTCTTTTTTTCTTGCTGTCAACGTAACTCGGCAACCGGAAGTCCGATCTTAACGGTGAAAAAACCATTTTGTCAGAAATTTAATGTAGTTTTAAATGGCGTTTAGACATTTTCAAATTTCCATCGGGAAAATCTATTGGCCTTGTCGTCAATGTGGTAAACATTCATAGATCCTAATTTTTATTATTAAATTTTAACTTTTTCTCATCAACTCGCAGCAAATTTCCCCTATAAAAACCAAACTATGATTTGTTCATGTAATTTAGACCAAAATTGAATACAAAATATGATTTAACCATAATAAAAGTCACTTAAAATAATTACCATGCATAAACAAAGGATTGCATTACATATAAATCATAAAAAGCATCAGTTTTATGTTGATTCAATTTATTTCTCGTTTTCACGTGTTTACACTGGATAAAATAAAAAATTAAAATTAATGAATAAACGAATACACGGAATATGCTCGTACAAACTATGGAAATTTATAAATGAAATGGATTTCACTTGCGCGCTCGTTATATCGTAAAATATGTTATTATTGTAGTGTGAATATAAATATAATTAATATCATATTGGAAAAATAACATAATAAAATAGCTATATATTAAATATTATGAAAGTGTTTCGTTTTGCGAATAAAAATCCGTTTTTGCGTCAAATACAAAAAAATAATATTTATATAAATACGAAACGGAGCAGAGTTTGCGAAAACTTGCATCGTCCACTAATTGCGAACGCGAAGACATTTATTTGCTGGCAAACTGTGCTCCATTACCATCTTCCTCCTTCGTCTACTCTAAACGCATCTAAGGAAACCAGGACAAGCATATAATTAAATTAAATTACACACGCATCCACAACGTTCACACGCATTTAAATAGCTTCAATATATGTATATGTATATATAAGATCTATATATTAATATTAGTCATTAATTGGATCATTAAATTATGCGAAATATATTAATGATTGAGTGCACGCAAACGCATTCACACCACGATCGTCCTGGAGTCCTTGCACAGCGTCGCATTTGTCATAAATTAAATAAACGTAGTCGAATGATAAATAATATGAATTAGTTTGAAAGAAGCGGTCGACGAACGACGCCATTTTCCTTCTTGATTACACTCTAATCAAACGGAGAGGCACACTCGATAATAAAATAAGCAAATGTATTGTTGCATTGCATAAAATTGGTGTCGTGCTCGTGATTATTATTTGCATGTTAGGTTAAGTTAGGTTAAGTTAGGTTAATGCATTAACGATGCGTTATCTTGATCGTTGGCTGTTCGCGCATCCGGCGTGGAACTTTACTTATCAATTACTTACTGTACGGTGGCTGCGGAAGGATGGGAAAAACGGTGCGAAACGACGACGATGGTGCCGATGGCGAAGTGCAACCAGGTGACGTCACAAGAGTGCATGCATCCGTCGTTGCAGGCAGAGGCGTCTAAACTATACGCTAATGATAAATAATATTGATATTCGATGCGCTACGAAATTGGATGATTGCATTGCATGTCCGACCTTGGCCCAAAGAACTCGTAATTGTTATGCGAAGACGTTACAGTTAGATGAATGCACGACGCATTTTCCCACTAACTTCCCGATTATCTTACGGTTAGATCTTCGTGATGGTGCCTGGAGAATGCTCGTGGTCGAATTCGGTGTCTGATGGTTGGATGAGGGATGGTCTTAGAAGCGTCGCGAATGCGCGTAGCCATTGTTGTCGTAGAGTTTGCAGAGGCTATCTGTGCGGTTCGTACTGAAGGTTGATGGTAAGCTAACGCTTACCGACATTCCATCATTCAGTTTCGCGTTGAGGCGTCTTCGCTGCCAGATGAAGGTCCATGCAGCAATGATGGCCAATTGAGCAGCCAAAAATACTGTAGCTGCTACAATCAAACCTGCCATGTTGACACAAAGACTTTGGTCGCTCGGTAGGAAGACCGCCTCACGACCAAGGGTTGTGGACTTGTTGGCGTCACGTTCGAAGCCGAACTTGTCCGTAATCTGGATGGTCTGCACCAAGAGGAGGTCGTCATTGGGGTTGGCTGAGCTGGTGGTGGCACGACGTCTCCTACGCTTTCCATAAGAAATGACCGATCGCAGCTCCCCGGTAGATTCCTCCTGGTCGCACTGGACTGGTTCACATGAGGGCATGCATGGTGTGACCAAGGCGCGGAACTGGACCACCTCCGAGCTGGGGAACTTGAAGGCATCAAAGTGCGAAAGGAGAATCTGTAATCAAAGACAACTCATGAGTAACTCCTCGATGATGGTTTCCAGGATATGGGTTACCTTTCCGGACTCGGCTGACTTGTACAAGGGACCCATGATGAAATGGTCTGTAGGACAACCATCAGAGTCGATGAGGACAATCTCACTAGAATCGACGCCATCCATAGCGACCAGTTCGCGTACGAAGATCTCATAGGGGCTGTTCTTGTCGAGGATTTCGAAACGTAGAGCCAAGGGATCACCAACTTCAGCAGTGGGCATCACATCACCTCCGCTACGATCGGTGATCTTCATCGCGACATTCGGGGAGTCGACGGTGACTTCTTCGCTGAGTGCAGGTTGGACGTCGCCGTGCACGCCGAGGTCCACCTCGTTGGTGACGCTCTTGTTGGTGAGGTCGTACTGGCAGGTGACGGCGAGGCCGAGGTCCGACGAGGTGACGATCTTGTCGTGGTGCTGGATGACCACGTCGTTGACGTAGCGGCCGAGGCCGTTCTTGCGCACGTTGCATTCGAGGTTGTCGTAGGCCATCTCCAGCTCGAAGTCGAGGCTGTTGTTGACGTCGCGCACGCACGAATTGGGACTGCCTTTGGCGTAGATCTTGCCGTCGAAGAGCTTGCTGGTCTGGATTCGGGCGACCATATCGCCGGATCGGCAGTCGATGCTCACGTTGTAACATGAGCTCAGCTCGTAAGTGGCCGCTTCGGGTACATCGAGATACGGGTCCTGTAACCAAAGGACCATGGCTTAAGAGATGGTACCGGATGCGTGGTACGGAATGGTTTCGCATTTCTGCAAACGCTGAAGACACCCGGGAAATAAACAAAACGATTGGTTACATGCTTTCCAGCCATTAGTTTTGTCGATGGTCTCAGGGCTCATTTACATGGTCTTAAGCAGGCGAAGAACAAATTGACACGTGTCGTGTGGTCAAATGAGGCGGAAAACATGGACGCCGAGTCGTTATGGTTACACAATTACAGCATATTAATGAAATCATTGGAAATTGTACATTGAATAAATTAATCTAACGGTTTTGCTCTTCGTACCTGGATGTCAGCCAAGGTGGCCCTCGAGTGATGGCTGAGGCGGCACACCATCTCACCGGTGTCACCGTAGTCGTATGAGTGGCATCTGTACATGGAGTTCAAGCATAATTCGCGGCACTCGTCCAAAGACCCGACGTCCTGGAAGACCGAATCAACGGTCTTCAGAATTCGGCCCGTCAACTTCTTGAACTCGCACAGCTTCGCTGGTTGCTCGATGCAGTTGTTCTCCATGTAGTCGTAACCATCGGCCGCTTGGAAGGCGCTACTTCCGGCCAGTGTGATCCGGTCCATGTTGGACAGCTCGCAGTCCCCGGTCGCGTTGTTGTAGTTGGAGGATCTGCAAGAAACAGAACGAAATCGATGAAGAAATTGCGCATCGAAAGACCTCCAACACTTCATCACGACGTAATGCGATTCTGAGCACGTCTTCGGGAACAAATCTCAATAAACGATTGGACGAATTATGCATTAGGTTTTTTTGCGCGAGATGACGAGGAAAATGTCAAACGTCAACGAGCACGACGCCGCTGAAGGAGGAGGAAAAAACAACACAGTTGAAGAGTTTCTTCGAGTCCAGCAAGCAGTAAATAGACCATAACCCTTTTTCGATGCGCCGACCATTGCTGAATCTGACTATTTACAGCAATCAAGAATGAGGCAGCATTCAGCCACACATCTACTCGTCTATGCATTGACAGATTATCCCGAGTCGATGTTGTGCCAGCGATGCCTCGATCGAATTCGAAATCTGCGCTGTCGGTTCTTGTTCTTGTATCGATGGTTCTGTGTGTTGTGAGTGTGGGTTTATAAAGGCTACCAGTAGGTCGGGCTCTGGTCGGCTCTGCAGATTTGTTGTCGACGATTGACAAGCAGTAAAACAAACAAGTTATACGCGCTTCTATTAAAAACCGTTTGCTTGATGCATCGACAGCGAGGCAATCGGCAAATCGTCTGATGCGTCTGATGCCTTCGAGGATGGACGGAAAATCTAGGAATCGACTCTTTGCGAATTGCGTGTACGTGCATATATCCCAATCGACGACGACGACGACGTAATCGGTGGAATTGTTTGTCAACTTGCGGCTTCACATACAAGATGCGCGAACTTGTTTCTATTTGCGATTTTTTTGTTTCTTTGCCAATGTTGTTGTTTCTTTTCTGCGTTTTTTGCGATGTATAATTTTCTAGTTCTGAATTATCCCAGAGTTGAAATATTTCCATTGGTTGAAAAGCCATCAGCTTAAGTTATACTCAAGAAAACGAATTTTCAATTATTTTCAATTGCATTTATTTAATTTATTAATTTTTGCAAATATTTGCAATCAACTACTATTTCAAATGTAGTTTGTGCTGGTAACACATCAAATTTCGAATAAACATTCAGAGATGCCTAAATATCAAGTGGCAAACGCTTTTGGCCTTGATTTAAAATTGGCCTAATTTTGATATTTTTGTATGATTTTTAATAATTTTTTTCTTGATAACCGAAAGTCCGATTTGAACGGACCTAAAAGTATTTTATTGGAAATTTAATGTACTTTCGATGACCGTTTAGACATTTGTAAAATTCCGACTGGAAATGCTTTTGGTTTTGTTGTCAAGTCGCCTAACATCATTAATTACTATTTCTTTTCTTCTTCTTTGGTTACTCAGCAACCGGAAGTCCGATCTGAATGGTTCTAAGATCATTTTGTTAGAAATTTAATGTAGTTTCAAATGGAGTTTAGGGATTTTTAAATTTCCCCCGGGAAATGCTTTTGGCTTTGTCGTCAATGAGCTTAACATTAATATGATTTATTTCCTATTTAGTTCCTTTAATTTTTTTCTCGGTAACCGGAAGTCCGATCCGAATGATTCCAAAAGTATTTTGTTGGGAATTCAATATACTTTCGTTTGCCATTTAGATATTTGAAAAATTCCACCAGAAAATATCTTTAATCTTGTGGTAAAATTGTCTAATTTAATAACTTCCAATTGCCATTTATCGTCACCGATTTCTTGATAACCTAAAGTCAGATTTGACTCGTTCTAAGGGTATTTGCTTGGAAATTTAATATACTTTCGATAACCGGTTACAGATTTTTAAAATTCCACCCGAAAATGCCTTTGGTATTATCATCAATTTGACTAATTTAATGTTTTATTATTGTTATTTATTGTCAGTAATTTCTTGGCAACCAGAAGTCCGATTTCAACGATTCAAAGAGTATTTTATTGGGAATTTAATGTTCTTTCCGTTACCGTTAACAGATTTGCAAAATTCCATCGGGAAATGCTTTTGGCATTGTCGTCAATTTGCTCAATTTAGTATTTTCTAATTATAATTTCTTGCAAAGATTTCTCGTCAACCGGAAGTCCGATCTTAAATCGTTCAAAGTCTATTTTATAGCGAATTTAATATATTTTCGATTACCGTTTACAGATTTGGAAAATTCCAACCGGAAATGCTATTGGCCTTGTCGTCAATGCGTCCAACATGAAAATTTCCCACCTGTAACTCATCACCAATGCTTTCTTGACCACCAGAAGGCCCGATTTCGTCTATATTCCAGAATTTCAATTACTTTCGGGCATAACTCATGAAAATTGGAACCATTCTCACATTTCAATGCCTAGTCCAGATCAGTTGGTGCCCAGACTCACGTGTAAATGATGCCCACATACGGTACATTCGGTCGCACACTCGCATCTCATGGCCGATGGTGAATAGAATATGCACTATATGAATGGGCCATGAATAAACAATGCGCAACATGTCCATGGTTGAAAGTGCACACACTGGGCGCACACATCAAGAAGCCCAGCTCAGTCAACGAGGAGCGTGTGAAGAAGTGTGAAGTTACGTTAGTCGCATTTTCCGAACGTGACCTGAACGTTAGTTGACGCTCTCGGAGCATCCTCGACATGTCCACTCCACGCGTGCTTTATTTATATTCAGCAAACAACAACTCGGCGGAAAGTTATATCGGAAAATAAACGATAAGTTGAGATTTTTCCGACCAGTCTTCCTCACTGTTTGATAGCCATAAATTAGCCATTCTACTACAGACAACCCACAATGTATATCGGAGTCGATGGTGCCATGAGGGTTCGAGCCAATATCCAATGTGGCATATTGCTTCATAAAACGTCGATGGCAGGAAGCCGGTGCATGTCACAATCCGCACACGCTGGATGCGCAAAAACTTCCATACTTATTAACCATATGTACATAACGAATGTGATTCCTTCGGGCAACATGCGCAACGTATTTACGAGCGTTCTGACTAATTAATAGAAGAGCCGGGCGTTCGTCTATAAGTGCCGAAGAACATTGAAGTGCATGTGCTATACATCATGGCGAATCATCATCTTGTGTATTTCCTGTACCGTGTGGGTGGTCCAATAATTCTCTTCGCAAAAGCGCCCTCGAACGCGATTCAATTACGACTACGTTGAAAGGAGCGCGAAGAACACTCTCGTTCTTCTACAATGCAATTCTCATTAACTAATCGCGGAAAAACGCTGCGGGCGTTAATTTATGGACGATTTTCTTCGCTCATGTGAATCCATAGCTGAAGATTTCTTGCCTCACTTTTTCCATGGTCGTCGATGGTCAGCGGCCATCAGCAACTTGTAATTGAATTATTGAATTATACATCTCTGGCTCGATGTGTGTGTTTATATAATTTGCTCTGCTGCTTTTGGTAAATGGCATCTCGGATCGTGTACGTCCTGCGACATGTCACACGTCCCTCCATCTTTGGCTCGGTCCGGTGTGGCGTTTGCTTTAATGACAGCCAACAAACGCACACTCAAAATTGCCACGAAGAAGCATTCCTTTGTGGAGCGCGTTCGTATTGACAGGGCGTCTTCTTCTTCTTCTTCTTCTAGTTCTTCGTGCCTCGATTGCTGCCGGGTTGCAACAAAACGTGCCACCGCTAATAGTTTTATTCCGAGCACGTCCGCCGCTCAAGAGAAATGTATGCGTGCGATAAGTATTTCTCAATGTGTATAAAAAGCGAGAGGCGCGAGAAAATGTTTGTTCTTCGGCGAGCGTTTTGGCGTTCGATACATTTCCCACTTTTTGCCTTCACACGTGAAGACGAATTTTTCTCCTCCATATTTGAAGACCTCCTTGGAACTTCTTCCATCAACGGGGTGAATTTTTCTAGAGGAAATTCATTTGGTAGCATTTTCATCGATTTTAATTTGGTGCAGTTCAACCGGAAAATTATTCTTGTAAATGTTGGGGAACAACCAGTAGATCCAAAGAGTTCGCGGGAGGATTGCATTCATTCACGTACCGACATTTGCCAATGACTTGCTTTATGCCCGACATGGGCGAATCTAACAGGTTCGTTTTATCTGCAGAGTCCTAATCGACTTGCGGAAAAAGTTTGCTATCAATTGTGGGGAAATCGAGTGGAAGTTCTTCGGTTGGTTTCTTCAAGTGCTGTCATGACTACTAAAACACCAAAAATTCTTTGCATCGATAATAAATTTCAAATTATTTCTTAATGTTCAGAAATTAGTTCCCACTAATAATTAGTTTATTTGTCATTTCATTTTTTGGCAACCGGAAGTCCGATCCGAATGGTCCAAAGATTATTTTATTGGGAATTTAATACACTTTTCATTGGTGTTTTTACATTTTTAAAATTCCATCGGGAAATGCTTTTGGCCTTGTCGTCAATCTATCTGTTTTATTTCGTTGTAACCTTCATTTAAATTCTATGTTATTTGGTAACCGGAAGTCCGATCTTAGTGGACCAAAGTCTATTTTGTAGACAATTTAATATACTTTCGACTACTGTTTTTAGATTTGCAAAATTCCATCGGGAAATCCTATTGGCCTTGTCGTCAACTTCCCGAATTCAATGTTTCCAATATATCGCTTATACATATTTGATGTTTTCTCTGGAACCAACAGCCCGATTCGAATAAATCAAACATTATTTTATTAGTAATTTAATATACTTTCAGTTACCATTTAGACTTTTGCAAAATTCCATCTGCAACTTTGTCGCAAAATTGCGAATTTTAAATTGTTTAGAAATCCTTCTTCAGAAATTAGTTCCCACTAAAAGGAACGAAGTTATGGCCTTGTAGATCGTTTTATTTCTTGGATTCTTCCAGCAATCATCATTTCAAGCTTCACAAACATAAACCTAATGGTAAATTCTGAGACGTTAACAACTAATTTTTATGTGCCTTGCATCCATATTAGGTTGGTGATCACTCCGTGGAGGCATTTATTATTTGTTTATATATTTGCAAGCATTACTTTGTTGGAAGGTAAACTTTTACGGTAATAAATTTAATGCCAAAGGCAAACATTGATTTTTATGTTCACTATCATCGCACTTAATTGCATAAAAATTGGGAATCTCTGAGCAATTAATTTTTTTCCTTCAGATTTGATCGGGAAGGAAATTAAATGCCGACCAAACGAAACATTTGCCTCAGATCTATTTATAAGCCAGTCGACTTGCTAATTAATTAGCATCGCTTTTCATTAGGTATTTATTGCTGAAATAGTTATTGTCAATTAATATAATTCAAGGTGACTGTAAATTCCACTGTAATTTATCTTCAACTTTATTTTTCTGTCCAATTAGTTGGAATTTTGTTTTTGAATTACACTCGTACTTCACTTCATCCAAACTAGTATACAACTAGTTGTGATGTTCCATTTTATGGTTAGTTAGGTTGATGAAGAAGAGTCATAATGTGTCAAATAATTGGTATCACTTACAGATTTTGTGTTGTTTTCGCAATTTCGCTTAAGAATTTCCCTATTTTACGATTTCTCTTCTCGCTACCAAGAATTATCTTAAGTGTTTGTCTACTTGTTTTAAATCGGACATGTTAAAAAGCAGTAAAACTAATAAGAGCATAAATACGATGATGTTGGTCGAAAGGTGTTTGGTGCGTAATTTCGCGCGATAAGAAGACATTTTGAGCTAACAGTGTAATTGGTAGATGCTGTTTTATTCCGAAAGAATATTAACAATAACCAGCTGGAAGTTTCGACCGTATCTGGCATGGAATCGAGGATAATAATTTTGGTCGTGTGGCAAATTTGCAAATTGCCATTGATACCATGGTAACCACTGGGCTTCTTGCAGAAGTACAAGAGCCATGAATACAAACACTTGATGATGATGATTGTCATCGTATCGAACAATTGTCTCGAATGCCGCTATTTTAAATTGCGATGACTGTTTCGATGCTGGGGATAAAGTCGGCCATTTTGCATTCTCGATTCGCAACAGTAAGCAGGAAATGGACTATGATGAACTGTCACGGTGCACATTAGCGTGCTGGGGCGAGTGTTATTAACTCCTTTTATGCGCTTGATTGAAAGGAAACGAGGCGGAGGTGCGCTTCCTTTTTTTCCCGCTTCCTCCTCGTCTTTTTCTTCGCCGTCGTCGTAGCACTCCTTCTGGCGTGTATTATGCGCAAGATGGATTGATTTCGATCTTAATAAATGGGGTCGGCGCTCTTTTCTTCTTCTTATTTCGCCATCGTCTTCATTTGCTACTGCTGCGCTTTCATACGGATCGCCCGTCAGGATAATTAAATACGCGTTTTTTCGCATTAGCCAGAGGAACACGTCCACCGCGTCGCGCGCTTCCATTAGGCAACGCTGGCGATTCCGAAGAGATAATACCCGAGGACGACGATGGCGCGACGCAATTTTGCATTCCTTCCTCGAACGCCATGAATCAGCATCTTGCATTAGATTTTCAGGTTATTAATGCAATTCGATTCCATGGGGGATTCCCGCGCTTCTATCATCTCCAATCTTCAAGGCTTTGTTTTCGTGGTTGTTTACTCAATTTCGCTGCCATGGATTCATCCGTAATAGATGAATGATGTATGCAATGAAGAGTCATTTAAATAAATTGACGGGTGACGAGTCGCATTAATCAATTCCTTCAACATGAGCCATGGTTTAAATAAATTAATTCGTTGCTATTCATATTCGACATTGCAATTCGCTTTGGTATATTATGTAAAGGAAAACGCTAGAAGCGCTGCATTATGCAAATCTATTGGTGATTAGTTGATGCCATTAACTTTGATGTATTAGATTACTATTAATTAATAACTTCTTCGTCTTCTTCTTCCAGTTGCTCCATAATTTCCAAGTGTATTCATTAGTTTCCTCATCTTTCCCCATCAACTCTTATACTGTTTCTATTTGTAAATCAAACTACAGTCGATTCTGTTTCAGTTTTTAAAACGTGGGTACCATGAATCCTCCCCTTTTGATTTTTTTCGCTTGAGTGGGGTGCATAACAATAGAACATTGACCCCCTTCTCTCAAATTAGGGTAGAGTTGACCCCAAGCAGCCAATAACAATGAAGCCTCCCCTTCCTTTAAACCCTCTCATAACACATCACGATCTAGAACCGGCTGTTTAGAACTTGTCTTAGAAACCCGATATTTTAACCGATAACTATCGCGGAAACTTCATTGTGAAAAGTTTTTCAAAAAAGTTGAATCACGAACGAACAAAAAAGAAACTAATGGTTTCTTTCCGCTGGATGTGTTTTTATTAAGTGTTTGTTAAGTCGACTCTTTCGGAGATAATTTTCGTGTAAAAACCCATTTTAATGACGTTTAACACAACAACGAGACATATTTTTTTGGATCTTAAAAAGCGCCTCTTTATTACGTAAAGTACATAATGGATGTAAACAACGTTGTTTTGCGCTGTCCCGAGTAAACTCTTGCACGAGTCTTTCCCGTATGAGTGTGTGTCATACGATACATTATTACACGTTTTTATTGTGTTCGCTGAAATTTTTTGCCGGCACATGTGAGATTTACGCCGCGTCCTTCCTCGGCGACGACGACGCGTGAGTAATTGCGCACGCTTAACAAACCGGATGCGCCAACCTTTTACGAGGATAATCTTTGCTATTACGCATTAGGCTCGTTAAAAAATGGACGCACTCGGCGGCAAAATGGAGCAGCACTCGTTAAACGCGACGCGGCGAGTATAAATGGTCGGGTTAATGCATTGTTATGCGTCTGCTGTGTGGTCAACGTCGTCGACAAGACCGCGATAATTACCAAAGTTTAAGGCGCTAAGAAACTGTCGCCGGAATGGAGCCCTGGGTAACTAACTGCAGCTAATGAAGTTCTTCGGCTTGGGAGAAAATCGACTTTCTTGTATGCGAGCCCTCAGCGTAGATTGTGTGGCCAGCGGAGGAAATTTGGAGGGTTGGCCCCTCATGGTTCCTCATACCGCACTTCTTGTATGAGGGACCATTCGGGACCATTTCGAGCAACGACACATCCGGTATACAGATATAATAGTCACCTAACTTGCTCCGCACTTGAACTAATTTACTCAACTTCATCCTTTG
>JARJDZ010008219.1:0-16956 GCA_030264555.1 Aleochara sp. GC000083
CAGGTCACGAGTTCAATCAGATTCGCACTGCAATTTGAAGTACTTTTGGTTGTCTACACTTGAAACTAAACGAAAGAAAATAAATACCAAACAAAATACAACTAATTGTCTTTTGCTAACAATATGATACGATAGAATATTGGGTAACATTATGAAATTAGAGTAAAGTTTATTAAACAAATACGAGTTGAAATTACAAATTGGAATCTCATTCAATCATTCAATTTTCAAGAGTTTCAACCTTTCTGAAAGAATCGACAATTTCATTAGCATTGTATGATTAATTGATTTATGAAATGAAATGGAGAGTACTTAAATTTGTCCTGAGACTAGATTTTTGGTACTTTGTTGATGTGGTCGAAATTACTTGTAACTTGTCTAATGTTTATTTAATTTGACATCTCGAATCTTGAAAATTAGGTGCTTTTTTCGCTTCTCGACATTGTGACAAATCGCTTCAGATTGCACAACGCGAAATCGGCGGACACCTGATGCGTAAACAGGGAATTTTCATCATTAGTGCGAATCTAACGATATGATTCGAACGCAAATTAAAAGTGAACTGGCCATTCGTTCGGTGTACGAGGAGGGGATCCACTTGGGAAACGCATTCGAAAAAGTTTCGTCAACCTTCAAACGCTACCACCTCAAGCCTCTACCAACGGGGCACCAGCTCCAATCCATCTGGTGCAAGAGGCAATTGATACAAAGTCGTTTACATGGCTAGATTTTCTTCGCGTCGGAGTGCACTGCTGGCCTGGCCTGGCCGCTCTTAATGATTTCGCAAAAATTCTCGCTTCTATAAGAAATTACAATTGCAATTTGACGTGGTCAGTGCGAGACCAGCCATTTCGACTCCTGCATCCAGCCGGCGACAATTTGTCAGCGAGTCGCGCGCCTCGCGCTCTTTTGCCGCCGTCGAGTAATTCAACAATTAATTAAACAAATAGCGGCGAATGCGGGCCAAAAGATCACGACCGATATTATCGATTCTGGCCAGTTGCAAGAAGTGAGTCGGCCATTGAAAACAACAACAACAACAATCGTAATTGCATTTAGTTGCACTTCGTTTGCTAATCGATCATCATAATTTCCAATCAGCGCTGTTTACTCGAGTGAAAATTGTGCGAATTGTGGCTGGTCGACGTGTGCTAAAATGGTTTTTGCGATTTTATGATTTTAAATTCAAGTTTTCATCGTTTTAAGATTAGTTCAATTGTGGTTTTTTTAATTACTTCTTTAAATTATGGATGTTATACTGAATTTGAATGTTACCATGAACAATACTGTAAGTTTATTCATTTTTTTTTTGTTTAACACGTTAATATTTTGCTAAATTTGGTACAACAAAATCAATTGAAAGTGCAATTACATATATTTCAATATTCAAGTGCAATAATTGCATTGAAATGATAAATCACATTTTTTTAGAATTAGCATATGTCATTATTATATGATATCTATTGCTAATTTAGTTTTAAATAATTATTTAATATATCACATAAGTTCATGTTTTGATCAGTCAATCAATTATTTGTTTAATGTTTTTAACCAAGGTAGTGATTAAATCTACCATTAGCATTTAAAATGCTTCAAAATTTATTGTTTCAGTTTAATTTTACTGCTTGTTCACAATTTATTAGCGAACGTGTCATTAATAGGCGTCCAAGTAGTTTTATTTACCTACAATACATAATTGTAAATTGGCAAAAACATCATGGCATTAACGCATATTAACATACATTAACTCTGAAAGCATTGGCTGTAAATTGCAAAAGTTAGAAATTGCAAAATTAGAAAAGTCATTAAATCTTCCATACAATTTAAATTTCTAACGGTTGGCCAATAATTATTTATGTTTAAATTTTATAAAGTGACAAATGAGATTAAACCATGTTGTTTGGATTTTTGAATCACTTTGGATTTTGTTGAATTTTTATTCTATTTTACAATTTGATAAAAAGATATTATAAAATGGAAAACAAATTCAAGTCAATGCAAATCTATTGCAAATTTGTCTTATTTCTAAACCTATATAAAATAGCATTTCCAATTACTTAATTTCGAAATGTTTTTTGTACATTTTATTACAGACAAAGTAATTTTAATTTTTCGAAAATTAATTTACAATTTGTTTATGACTTAGTGTTAAGCATCAATTAAGCATTAATTCGATTTTTTGATTTTAGGAAGTTGCAGATTTAGTCAAAATGGCAATGGACACATATGGAATCATATTAAATCGGATTAGTGGTAAATATCTTTCAATAACTAATTAAATCTATAACCTAATATGAAATATGCTTGAGTAATTGACACCAATTTTAAATTTAGTCAGTCAGATGATTTGTACGGTAGGTGAAATACAATAAACCAATTAAAAAAGAATAAATTTTGCGGTGTACTACAAATTGGTGACACATTTTATTGTGTTATTGTTTCAAAGTTCCGCTGTATTTTTACTATTGCATTACTCAAAACTATTAGTTGAACATTTGATTGTAATGTGTCAACACGAAATTACTCTCAAAACCGCAAAACGCTTTCATTTTCAGCATGATCGAGTCTTGCACTTTTTTGTTCTTGATGCTTTTTGAGCTCATTTGTAATAATCCGAACAAATCGCTCCAGCCAGCTCTTATTTGTTATGTTGTTGTTAGATAATTTGTCGTCTTTTTGTGCGTTGCCTCGTGTAGAACAGTGCAGATTAGTGATGTTCTTGGGATAAAGTGTGTTTGAAGTAATTTGTTTGTTTTATAGATCCTCGTACAGCTGAATGGCCGTTCATGGTGAGTCCAATCCCGACGATTCTGATGGTCGTTGTCTATTTGTATGGAATCCTCTTCTTGGGTCCTCGATTGATGGAAAATCGCAAGCCTTACAAATTGCGTGAAGTTTTGGTTCTGTATAATGGGGGTCAAGTGCTCTTCAGTCTTTATATGTTGTATGAGGTATGTATCCATTGTCATTGGTATTTATTTATTTCTTATCGGTGTTGTTATTAGATGTGAACAAATATTTAAGGACTAAACATCCTATTTGTAAAATAGGTACAAAATTGAATTTGAATTTTTGTAGTTTGTATGGTAAATGTTACGAGAGAAGAATGGTACAAAGTTGGAAATATATAATTACAAAGTCCAAAATTGTCACAAGAATTTCTGATCTGTCATATCAAGTCAAAACTTTTCTAGATGAAACTTATAAAGCAACAATTAAATTTCTGAAAAGAATAGATGTAATTCATATTTGTTACATGAAACTGAATTTAATATCCGAGATTTGCAATCTAGAAAACATTACTTATAATTCAAAATGCTATCAATGTAATTTCAATCCAAGAAATGAATCAAAAATTGTCATTTGAAATGCGGGAAGCATCACAATTCACATTCAATTGAATAAGCTGATTTAAATAGTATTAAAAACTGATGTTATGATGTTATGAATTTACTTATGAAAAAATTGAATTATTATTTAACAAAAAGTAGCATTAATGTGATTTGCATTTGAATTCTTCAGAATTTCATTTGATGTATTCTCAATTACGTTTGACTAATCTGAAATAGATTTAATCTGTCTGATATTAAATTTGTTTTCTTAATTTTACATTTACCAAATCTAAATTGTAATTAACATGAACTAAATGGCATACAACATATCTGAATTACATTACAATTTACTGTTCTTAATTGAATTTGATTCTTTTTGAGTTGCTGTTGAAAAGAGTTCTTTACACGATTAGAATTTATACACCTTAAATATTTGTAATCATAGTAATCGGAATAATATTTTACTGGTTATAATTTATTTAACCCACAAGGGAACTGAAAATTAATAATTTCTCTCACTTCTGAAGTTCATTTATCTTCTTTAAGGATAATACTCATTTTTAGTCAACATTATTACTCTGACAAAAATTGCTAGTATATCAAATTGGTGATTACCCTATCAGAAAAATTTGTGCAAAATCTGGTACCAAACCCAATATTAAAATATTCTTATAGTAAAGAGGTCGTTAAAGAACCAAGTAATGAAAATAAAAAAGAAATAATAGGAACACGAAAGATAAATAACAATTGAATTAAAATATGAATCAGCATACTTTTTAATTAATTGCAAATAATTTTCACGGTCAGTGTCACAATGCACGTCTCATTGACCTTGCTGTTTGCATAACAACAACGTTTCATGTGTAACAAGTGCTATGTCACCAGTAATTACTCTCTACCCATTGCACTCACAGCTTTCCAACTGTATGCAATTGCCTACCAGCATTGTACGGCATTTACATAATTGCGAACATTGAACGAAACGTGCTACTTTCCTCGAGTCCCAGTGCCCGATGGAAACTTGAACGCCATTACCTTTTCTCTACTTTTACTTTTTGTCTATCTGTCCGAGTCTTCAACCGCGGCTGTCTTGAGGCCACCAGTGCCGTTTTCTTCCGCCAAACCAGAAGCAGACTCACGTTCATGATTGCGTTGAACTTTGCACGAACTTGCCTAGATTGCTTCTAGGAAGTGTAATTTAAGACACGTGCAGATAGTTTTGCGCACAGTTCAAGTAGCAAATCCATGAATGGTACTTGCTGCATTTAATTGATGACCTAGTGTACCCTAATTAAAGAGTCATGTGATTAAAAAGCGATTTCTTAATGAGGAAGAAGAATATTTTCGGTACAAGGACAGAATCAAAGATTTTCTAATTTCACAATAGTTTTTAACAGATAATCAATACGGCAGGAAATTCTTATCAGGAACGGATTTTAATTGAATAGGAAATTCAAGGAGAATGATCGATCAGAAATGAGATATCAGATCCGTTATGGCAAAATTATCAATGGAATAATTTGTTTATCTCTGCCTTGAAGTTGAACTCGTGGATATTTAATAATCCTAGATAAATCAATTATTTGTTTAATGGATGAAACAGGTTGATTAATTGCTGATTAGATTTATGATAAGTGAATTTTACTTTCAATTTTTGTATCAAATAGTTGTCCTTTTAATAATTTAGTCTTGTGATGCGTTATCAATGATTATTGTCGGTACTTGTAAATTTAGAAAAAAATTCACCAAAAAATTGCAAATTTGCAAAAGTGATTCAATAGTAGATATAAAAGAGAATTGTGTTGCAAATTCAGAAAATGAACAACATGAGTCTTCTGAAATAATGCGAACAGTTGCAAAAGTAAACTTAATTCGAAATCATAACCCAGAGTGGATGCAAAACAGCTAATCGCTTATAGACAAACTTCTTGCGTTCATTCGCAACAAGTCGACTATGATCACACTTCGTTTGCGCGCATGTCAACCTTTGTTTAGGTCGTTTGCCTTTCCATTTCCATTCGCGCTCTATTTAATTCGTCGCTGCGCCACGAGTAGAAATTATAAGAAATTGCAGATTGCACATGCGCGCAAATTATGTCCACTGTATTAATTTGCTCGCGCTTTGTTCCAGCATCTAATGAGCGGATGGTTCTTCGACTACAGCTACGTGTGTCAGCCGGTCGACTACTCCAACAATGAGAAGGCAATGCGCGTAAGTTCTTATCATCGATGCGCGCACCTTTTTAGCGGCACTTGCGAGTTCGCGAAATTGCGCACTCGAATTTTTTGGCACGACGACGATGGTCAGCTGGTGGCGCGGGCTTGGTGCCCAGGCTTGGAAAACGACATTTCGTTGCGACAGCGACAGCAATGCTGCAGGTTTGCAAGTGGTGCGCCGCCGACGGTCATCCACATTGATTCGTGCTTGCGAAATGTGGCATGAGGTGCGCAAATATCTATCTGTATGGTATTGCCAAACCGATTCGATGTGGCTTTTCGTGCACGATCGTTTCGTTTGGCTGCTGAAATGCGCGCGCGCTCGGAAGGTCGCTGCTTGCAAACATTGCAAATTCGCGCAAATGTCGTTTAACTTGTTGCACCTCTTTTGGTGCGCTTTTATTGACACGCATCTTTTGCACTTCGCGTGTTCATTAACGCTTTAGTTGCTATCTTTCAAATTCAAGTTTCTCATATAACAACAATCTACAGTTGTTTAAACTAATGTGATTACTACCCTTATCTACTCTGTTTTATTTTTTTTAAATTTGTCTTCATAATCAGAAAAACAAAAGAAATTTATTAAGATATGAACCAAACTCACATTGTTTCAACTGGATCATCTTATTTGAAAGAAAATACAATTTTAGATTGATATCACATATTACAAATGATATTTTTGCAATATAGAAGAGATATCTGTTATCAGAAGAATATCAATTCACATCAGGTTTTTTGCAAGATATTCTTAGAAAACAATTAAACAATAGGACATCAAAATTAAGCTACTTAAAGATAGGCAAATATTAGAAAAATTTGCTTCATTTTTAAATAAGATTTAGTGATTTTATTGAAGTTTTATTTTCTTATCATTTTATTGTTTATTACTAATGAAATTAATCAGTTATTTGTAGCAAAAGCAAAAATTTTTTGGCAACATTTTTTTCTTGGTTATGTAATAATTTTATTGAAATATAATCATTAGTGTAATTGGAGACTATGAAACAATAAATAGCTGTAAAATTTCACAAAGAAAGATAATATTAAATATCAGTAAACTTAAATTTTAAAAATAACTTAATTTGAAGTATATTCTGGTTTGGTAATTGTTTTCTAAGAATAAGGGTTATATATATAAACAATCCTTCTTGTTTACTAATTTTTTGATAATTTTCCTTGAATATCTTTACCGAAAACAATCTAAAATTTCTCCATCTTTTGAATGGTATAATGAAATATAGTTCTACTAAAAAAATGCAATTTTGGTCGATACTTCTTTTCAATGAAATTCTTTTGTTATTCTAATCACATATGATTAAATATATAGATTAATTTGAGAAAAATGAAGATGAGATTCTATAAAGGAGATAAAATAGTGGATCATGTTATCAGAAATTATTTGTGCATTAATTTGTGATTTTGTTTGTTTTAGATGGCTAATTTGTGTTGGCTTTATTACATATCTAAGTTAACAGAATTTGCTGATACGATTTTCTTTGTGATGAGAAAGAAAACCAGTCAAATCAGTTTTCTCCACTTGTACCATCACAGTTTGACACCATTGGAAACCTGGATTCTGGTCAAATTTGTCGCAGGTTCGTACTATTTAAATTAATAATTGAATATCACAGAAGAGATAAGAAATTTTATGAAAGATATTTGACAATTTATGACACATAACATATTATTTATAGATTAGTACAAAATTCAATGAAGTGTGAGCAAATTCCCAAAAATTGATATTATTAAACAATAGAAAGGTAAATAAAGGGAAATGATGCAAAAACATCTCAACAAGCATCAGAAGTATCGACATTGCGAATAAATGTCAAGTGTATCAGGATGTGAATTACGTTATCGCACAAATATCGAATGATTGATCGGATGACAGGTCTTAATGCTACTTCACACCACTTCAAATAAGAATTTCGTATGTTCTTCAATAGTTCAAAGTTGAAAAGAACCTACATTTTTTTCCAGTCGACTTGAACAGATCTTCATAAAGATTAGAAGTTGTATAATGAAATAATTAACAAATTTGCTATCTTCATCAATCAATAGTTAAGTTAATTAACACGATTTCTCATTGGCGCAATTTGCCAACATTGCAACAAATTGTCTTTTCTTTTTCGTTCTTTATGCTATCGCGTATCGACCATATAATGCATTTGCCATAATTAGGTTATTGATGGTGGACGTGAAATAGAGAAAAACGTTTTTGCAAGGTTAGACAATTCTTGAAGCGTGTTGAATAATACCCTACATATATCAGCAATTATTCATCATTAAACTAACACAATGCATGTGGATTACTGCACGAGCTGTTTGTTGGCTGTAATTGCTAAACGCATGTGCAAGAAATGCAAGGATATGGTATTATTCTCAATCACGCGAATAGGACAGATATTGCAATCTTTCTTGATTCGAAAACAATAAAAAAAAGTGGGCGGGAATAATTTTGAGTCTTAGTTGATTCAAAATTCCATTTGGTACATGCAAGTTTTTCTCGATTGTCGCCAAGTTGAACCGCTATTTTACGATCATGGTGATGATTGTGAGAGATGCGATTGCGCAAATTTTCCACTGCTAACTTGCATTGAACTAATGCACTCGACTCGCATTCGGAGATTGTAACCGAGCTCGTAATGGAATCGGTGTACGTGAACTACTCGAATCAGGCATTTGATAAAAATGCCAACGCTTGGGAAATCACCTTATTGCTAAGCATTTGCTGGCAAACAAATGGCAAACTGGTAGCAATGAGCTAGTTTGCGTACTAAAAGCTAACACGCAAATTACAGAAATGATGCATTTTGATTGAATTCAATAAGATACCATCAATTTTAATTTCAAGACAACTCTTCTTACATCTTTTTGAATTGTATTTTAGGTGGTCATGGGACATTTTCAAATCTAATCAACAATTTGGTCCATGTCATAATGTACTTTTACTACATGGTAGCCGCGATGGGTCCTCAATACCAGAAGTATTTATGGTGGAAGAAGCATCTGACAACGATTCAGTTGGTATGTCCTCATTTGATGCATTTGCATTGCAAAATAATTGAAATTTTCTTATCTCATCTTCTAGACACAATTCTTCTTAGTTTTTGTCCATTCGGCCCAGTTGCTCTTCGTGGACTGCGGGTATCCTCGTTTCTTGGGCGCCCTCTTGCTGCTCCATTCGACAATTTTCTTCTCGCTGTTCTCGCAATTTTACTACAAGACCTACAAAAATGAACAGTCACGCAAGATGAAAGCTCATTAACACCACAATGGCGCATATTGACGCTGATTGTAATGAACAATGATCAGTAATTTAATGCCTCCAATTTACCAAAACAATGAGTATTTATCAGTTACCTGTAATTGTCGACTATTAATTATTTAAGCGTCGTTTTTAATTTTGTTTATTCATCAGGTATTTATTATGTAAATGATTGTAGCCTTTTGCGTCTCGACCAGTTTTTCGGTTGTTTCTAGGAACAATTGAATATTGGCCAGTTTAACTTTTATTTTGCGATGATAGCTTTTGTTCAAAATGATCAATTTGTCTACGTTAGTTGTACCTTGAACATGGCAATTCAAAATAATTGCTCAATTAACACATAAAGGGAATAGTTTATTTTTCTTGTTCTGCTCTATGACAATAACAGATCAAGTTAAACAACAAAGCTATTGCGAATGTTTGTTTATTTTAATTAGAACTTATTTATAATAGTTGTGCATCAATTTTATTAAAAATATTGTAAATATCAGTTTATTATACAAAATCTTGGATCATCTTATGTTTCTGTATTTAATATTGGTTAAGATCTGATGGCTAATACATTATAAATCAAAAAATTTGTTGTCATTTTTTGAATATTTACTATCGAATATTTTCAGAATTCAAAATGGAAAATCTTACTAGGGATGAAATAAAGCTGTTGTTGGAACACTGTTTGATAAATTGACATTTTGGAAAAGTTCACATAAGACATAATTTTGAAATAATTCTTTTTCCTTGATAGAATAATATCATTGTTTTATAATTTCTTACCTTCACAATTACAAATTGAATTAAAAATAATCGGCTGATTGACACAGTGATAAATAATTACCCGAATGTTTATAATCCTTCTAATCTTTTTTTAGATAAGCAAAAAAATGAGTATAAAAAAGCCGAATTTTCTGTCCATCATCACACTTTTCAACGGACAATTGATAAGTAAGAACAATCAAAATGAAAGTATTGATCCTTACCTGCCTTTTGGCTGCCAGCACTCTTGGTAATTATACATCTCAATAACTAAGAAACTCTTATCTTAAAAACTATTTTTCAAAATTCTAGCTGCACCAAGCACTCGCATCACTGGAGGTGAAGACGCCCAAATTGGCGAATTCCCATACCAAATCTCCCTGCAATGGGGCATCCTCGGTTTCTTCCAGCACATGTGCGGTGGTAGCATCATCGCCAAGAACTACATCCTGACTGCTGGTCACTGCGTCACCGAAATCCCCTTCGAAGGTGACATGAAGATCATTGCTGGTATCTCCAACTTGAAGGATGCTGCCAAGGGACAGACCATCAAGGTTGTCGAACGTATCGTCCACCCAGACTACCAAGGGTAATTACATGTAAATTTCAATTGGTCAGTTTTTGCAAAAGTTGTTTTGTTGCAGTGGTGTCGCTGTCAACGACATCGCTATTTTGAAACTGGAATCCGACCTGGAATTCAACGACCTTGTGCAGCCAATTGCCCTCCCTAAACCTGGTTCTTTGCCAACTGGCACCGCCATCTTGTCCGGATGGGGCTCCACTTCAACTGGAAATGTCCCAAGCATGCCACAACAACTGCAAAAGGCTGAGTTGCCCCTGATCAACTATGATGGTAGGTTTTTGGCTATAAAGATTGGGTGAGGATTCATGGTGAATTTTCAGATTGTGCTGCTGCTTTCACTGAAATTATGGGATACTCTGAACCTTTGGATGCCACCTCCAATGTGTGCACCGGAAACCCAGGCAATCACTTGTCCGCTTGCAGTGGTGACTCTGGCGGCCCATTGGTCGTCGATGGCGAAATTGTTGGTGTTGTTTCCTGGGGTATTGTCCCATGTGGATCACCAAAGGCTCCATCAGTCTACACCAGGGTTAGCTCCTTCATCGATTTTGTCAAATCCAGGATTGCCTAAGATGTTTTTTGTGGTCCTAAGAACAAATAAATCTATTTTTATTGATTGAAATTAGAATTGATTCTTTTATCTGTCTGGTAATGTTTACCAATATTTCGAACGACAAAAAAATCATTGCATAATCCAACTAAAATTGCAATCAAAATTTATCATGGATCTCTTATCATCCTGAAGATAAGATTTCAGATATAAATAGCTCATCAATTGTTGATCTGATTTAATTGCTAAGTTTTGAGCAAACAATGAAAGTCTTTATTGTAGCCTCTCTTTTGGCTGCCATCGTATCCGGTAATTCAACAATTTAAAACTTGTATTTTTTCATAAAACCAAAATTTACAGCTGCCCCAAGCACCCGGATCACTGGAGGTCAAGATGCAGCTTTGGGAGAATTTCCATACATAGTTTCAGTCCAATGGGGAGCTTTCAACAAGCTGATACCAATCTGTAGTGGAAGCATCCTATCCAAAAAATTCATTTTGACCTCCGGTCATTGTGTCCATGACCGTCCATTTTATGGTGAAATGGTAATCATTGCTGGCATCGATAATTTGAACGATACTAGCAAAGGGCAGAGGATCGATGTCGTCGGACGCGTTGAAAGCCAATATTATCATGGTGGGATAGCTCCCAATGATATTGGTATCTTAAGATTGAAGAACGAATTGGTGTACAACGAAAATGTGCAACCAATTGCTCTCCCTGATGAGGATTGGGAACCTGACTGGGAACCATCTGCGACAGCCTTGCTTTCCGGATGGGGTTCTATTTCAACTAATGACACCGAAGACATTCCTGATCAATTACAGAAGGCCGAACTCCCACTTATGACTTATGAAGGTAGGGCTGATAATTTTGCAAATACAAATGCCTTTATTTAATATTTGGGTTGTTTTAGAGTGTGCTAAGGTCATTACTGATTTGGTGGGAACTTCTGAACCTTTGGATTCGATATCCAATATTTGTACTCGAAACCCAGGAAATCATATGTCTGGATGCACTGGTGATACTGGAGGTCCATTGGTTCGGAATGGGAAGGTCATCGGTGTCGCTTCCTGGGGTTTTGCACCATGTGGTTTTGAAGGAGCTCCTACAGTTTATACCAGGGTCAGCTCCTTCCTCAAATTCCTCAAGGGCCAAGTGACTTTCGATTAGATTCAATTATGTACTTTGTGATGTGATTTAATTTAAATAAAATATACAAAACCAAAAATTGGTGCATTTCTAAGGTACATTCTAAGATTTTTTGTTACGAAACATAATCTAGATACAAAATAACAAAGAGATCCTTTTGGGGTTACGACATTAGGAAACATTCTAGAATATATTACAAAATACTGACAGTATTATTTGCAAGTATTATTATTTACCTACAAAGATTTCAACGAAGACAATTGGTCAACAATTCATAAACAATGTCATAATTAAAAATTAGACAGTTCTCAAAAAAGCCATTAACTAAAGAAAGATATTAATTAAATTAATTGAATCTTTTTTGGTGCTCTAATTCAACATGGTCAAGGTTTACACTTTGAAACTTTAAATGGGAAGATATTTGTAATGGCTTCTTAGCTTACATGTTTTAATATAATTTCAAATAATATAGAATTAATATATTTGATAGAGATAGCTAATCAATATCTTTCCTGTTGTCGATCACAAAATCCAAATTACAATATTTTAGATTTGCTAAAATTTAAAGCTTGTAACTATATTTTCTATTTTTCGAAGGATTTTTTATTACACTGTTTCAGAAAGTATATTTCTATGTGTCAATAAAGTTTACTACTTTTCATCAAAGCAATAAATAAAAGAATTTCTTTTTGGGAGATATCTTCCATCAATGGAATGTTTTCCTCGTATATTTCCAGGCAGAAAGTTAATTGTTTTTTTTTAATCTATGGCTCAATGTGTAATAGAAAAAAAGGTTTCAAATATGCATATCTTCTTCGTTAAAATATGACCTAAACAAATTTTTTAGTTGTTGGTTCAAGGTTTCTTTCAAAATATTGAAATTTGTCTGTAAGTTTTAAAATCGCTTTATGAGGCGTATTAATTAAGTTTTTAATTGAATCAAAAATTAAAAATAAAATTGAACTTTCTTAAAGCAATTTCTAATAGCAACAGATAAGAAATTTAAAAATGTTATTGAATGCCTAATAAATCTGGACGCTATAAACATAATTGCATAGATGATTCAGTAAGTTTCCGAAAAAAATATAATCATTGATGTTAATCAATCAGTTACATTTTTATTTAAAATATCTTATCATTCATTGATATGATAGAAGTTTTAGTATAAATACAGCAAGTCAATTAGGAAATATATTGCAGTCTCAATTATAGTTCCAACTTCAATTTGAAGATCAGACAATGAAGGCATTCATCGTTGCATCCCTTTTGGTCGCCAGCGCCCTAGGTAATTATCCAACAAATTTTGAAAAATGATATTCTAAAAGGGTAAATTCTAGCTGCACCAAGCAGCCGCATCACCGGAGGTGAAGACGCTTCCTTGGGAGAGTTCCCATACCAAATCTCCCTGCAATGGGGAGTCCTGGGATTCATGCAGCACATGTGCGGTGGCAGCATCATCGCCAAGGACTGGATCCTGACCGCTGGCCATTGCATCACCGAAATCCCATTCGAGGGTGAGATGGAGATCATCGCCGGCATCGACAACCTGAAACACGCCAGCAGCGGACAGAAGATCAAGGTCGTGAAGCGCATCGTCCACCCCGACTACGAGGGAGGTGTCAACCCCAACGACATCGCTCTGTTGAAGTTGGAACATGAATTGGAATACAACGAGAATGTGCAACCCATTGCTCTTCCTTCTGCTGGTGCCCAACCATCTGGCAATGCCATCCTTTCCGGATGGGGATCCACCTCAACCACCAACAGCCCCAAGATGCCCGATCAGTTGCAAAAGGCTGAATTGCCCCTTTTGGGACATGATGGTAAGAATTTATTGAAGGCCTTTTAAATTTAGGATGTTTAATGGGATCATTGTTTCAGACTGCTCCAATGCCTTCATTGCTTTGATGGGCACCTCCGATCCTTTGGATGCCACCTCCAACGTGTGCACCGCCAACCCAGGAAACCACCTGTCTGCTTGCAGCGGTGACTCCGGCGGCCCATTGGCCCTCAATGGTGAAATCGTCGGTGTCGTCTCCTGGGGTCTGGTTCCATGCGGTACTGATGGTGCTCCATCTGTCTACACCAAGGTCAGCTCCTTCATTGACTTCATCAACAGGGTTATCGCTTAAGTTGAAGACAAATGATTGTAATGGCAATTTAAATAAAGCATTCTAAAAGCATTCCAGGAAGTTTATTTGTTAAATTTAAGGATTGAGTGTAACTTATTAAGACAAACCGAAGGATTTCTAGTTCTAAAACCTTTTAAAAACATTGGAAAGAAATTAGTACCAGTCTTTATTTCGAATTTCTTGTTAAATGTAACATCGTACCTTAATATATCATAGATTTTGATTGAGGTGTCTTTGTTATTTAAATCTTTGAGAAGTTGCTTGTTACAATTGAATGCTACATTCACCATTAACAGACATATCAAAATTATAATTTTTTTTTCCAAAGGTCTATTCAGTATATTCAGAATCTTGACGTCCATCCACAGAATATTCAGAATCTTGATGTCCATCCATAGTAAACTCTTTCTTTTGGAAAACACTGAAGCAATTTGTATCCAAAATATCTCCTTAATGCAGTGGTTTCCAACCTGTGGGGCGCGACCCCCAAGGGGGGCGCGTGAGGACCACAGGGGGGGCGCGTAGCTATTTCCAAAAATAAAAATCATTTTCGAATACAACCTGCTGGATACTATTCCTCATTTTTGATAGTCACGACGTTTTTTTTTTTTTTTTTAGAAACCAACTTTGAATTTGAAATCTAATACATGTTGTACATTGGTGGTGGTGTGGACCTTTTTTTTTTGGTCTTCACCAACTCTATCATAAGTTTGTCAAATTTTTTGATCCTATTCAGTTGAGGGGCGCAACAATTTATTTTTTGTTTAAGGGGGGCGCAGGTATAAAAAGGTTGGAAACCACTGCCTTAATGTTTGTTAGAACTTTTTAGAAAAATTAATGGATTGTTGATAATTTATTGAAACATGGAATTACATTAAAATAATATATATTTACAAATATTTTTCTAGCATCAAATTAGAGATTAACTCATGTGTTCTTTAACAAAATCAATGAAAGAACTGACTTTAGTGAAAACTGATGGAGTACCAATTCGCCCACAAGGAAAACTCCCCCATGAAACGACACCAATGAGTTCACCATTCAAAGCCAAAGGACCTCCAGAATCTCCTTTGCATGCAGACATGTCATCACCTGCAGTGCAGATATTGGATACAGCATCCAAAGGACTTGGTCCTGTTTTAGCTGTCATGATTCTATTGCAATCTGTAAAAATACTATTTCATGCAACCATTTCATTATTCGCAGAATTACCTCTAAAATTCAGAAGAGGAAGCTGTGCCTTTTGGAGATCATTTGGTACTTTTACTGTTGTCTGGGTCGATACTGATCCCCAACCAGAAAGCATTGCAAGACCAGTTGGTTCGGAACCACTTACAGGAAGTGAAATTGGTTGCACAAGTTGGTTGTATTCCAATTCGGATTCCAATTTCAATAGAGCAATGTCAAAAGGATTGACACCACCTTTGTATTGTGGATGTGCAATACGTTCGGTTACATTTATAATTTGACCATTGGATGCCTCACTAAGTTTATTGATACCAGCGATGATCCTCATATCACCTTCGAATGGTAGTTCTGTGATGCAATGTCCTGCGGTCAGGATCCAATTTTTGGCAATGATGCTGCCCCCACAGATGTGTTGGAAGTTGCCATATATCAAAAATTGCAATGAGATTTGGTATGGAAATTCGCCAACTAAAGCATTTTCTCCTCCTGTGATGCGAGTGCTTGGAGCAGCTAGAAGATTACAAAAAGATACGTTAATGAGATTCATTGTAATTTGGTTGTAATTTGATATCTACCTTTAGCTCCCACAAGCAAACACAATGCTAGAACTAGAAATTTCATGCTTGTATTTTGGTGGTCTGAAAGAAATTTTTGTTCACAGTTAAAGAACTTGTTTGATTTTGATACATTTTCAGAGTTTTTCTTCCATATTTATACTCTTTTTTTATCATCTCTTATTCATTAGGTAAGTAATAATTTGAGCAAATTTTAATCTTATCATTGATGAATGTTGGTACTTCGTCCTCAGTTTTAATTGTAATCGGAAATCATACTTATTATTATCTTATGAGTGATTTAATTTTGTAGCCTTTATTTCCCATTTCCTGTCAATTGTGATATCATACCTCTGTGATTTTTAGTAGGTACTTTGTAGCATTCCTTTATATGTAAATTATTGAAAGTGTGATGTATTCAATTTTTGAGAAATTTACTAATGATTGCTATATTAACCACATCAGTAAATATATCAAAATTAAATTACAATATTTACAATAAACAGAATTAATATTTCGTAAACATATACAAATATCCTCCATTTAAAAACCGAAAATGAAAAATTTTCACTCGGTGACTTCATAAAGTTGACACAATGCTTTCATTTTGTCTTCGTATGCTTGGATTGTATAATTGATTACTCTCATTGTCATTAGTTTTGCGATACCTTCATCATTATTTATAGTTAGAGACTATATACTTAATTGAATAATTACAATTGAATTATTGAATGCATGATAAATAAACGACTATATTCATGTTAACTTTCTGTGGAATTTTCTAGAACTTCTTCTAAAATAATGTTGCAAGGTTTTTCGAAGATTACAAGAAAACTATTTGACCGATTGCAAAAATTTTTGCGGCATTTTAAAGAAGCCCTATTGAAGGTTAATATTCCCCTATTGGTATTTCAAAAATATCAGTTTTTCTATTTTTCCCAACGGAAAATTCCAATATATACTTAAATCTGTCCATAACTTGCGAATGCCTTGACCGAAAAACTTGGATCAAACTTTGTTTTGCATAAAATGAAAAGCCCTTTCCAATGGTGCTACGTTTTCCCGGGCGATTTTCCGGTATAAGGGGTTGCTTACGCTGCATTGCGCCAGGGTGCTGATGACGCAAATTGTTGTTGTTCTGCAAATTGA
The DNA here is from genome assembly GCA_030264555.1 of Aleochara sp. GC000083. Lineage (NCBI taxonomy): Eukaryota > Metazoa > Arthropoda > Insecta > Coleoptera > Staphylinidae > Aleochara > Aleochara sp. GC000083. Next base: position 16,879 of record JARJDZ010008219.1, read on the forward strand.
TAAGAAACCGCACACCTGCACGCACCTATATCTGCTTTCTTCGTGCTGGGCAGATCACAGTCGAGTTCAGCGAGTCGA
>JARJDZ010008225.1:0-14875 GCA_030264555.1 Aleochara sp. GC000083
AAAGAGCCCTTTGCTAAAAAAATAGTCATAATAGCCACCATACATGGTTTAGTTCTGCCCCAACCACAAAAAAAACATAAGGAATATGAAGAATTAGATTATTTATTAAATATTAATAAAGCTAAATATGAAGGAAGAGGTACAACAAAAGACACCACAACCTCAAATCATGAAAGACATATACACCACATATATGTAAACACTACACCACACTAATGGTTAATATGATACCATTTAAAACTGTAGCAAGAGGCTATACTGCTTGGAGATCGCAGAATCTGCAAAAATAAAAATAATAACACTTGGGTTCACATATTAAATACACAAGAATAAATTGTTTAGAACATACCTTAATAAATTGCAGCAAAATGTCCAATGCTGCCCAAAGTACTTTCATCGTGCAATGACGACGCTAGTCACACTAGCAGAATCTGCAAAAAATGAAAATAATAAAACTTGTGTTCACATGTTGAATACACAAGTATAAATTGTTTACAAAATACCTTAATAACTGCAGCAAAATGTCCAACGCTCCCAAAGCACTTCCATCATGCAATGGTGACGCTAGCCATACTCGCAGAATCTGCAAAAATAAAAATAATAACAGTTGGGTTCACATATTAAATACACAAGAATAAATTGTTTAGAACATACCTTAATAATTGCAGCAAAATGTCCAACGGTGCCCAAAGCACTTCCGTCATGCAATGGCGACGCTAGCCATACACGCAGAATCTGCAAAAATAAAAATAATAGCAAAAATGTTCACATATTGAATACACAAGAATAAATTGTTTACAACATTTGCAATATTTTGCAATATTTGCTGGAAAATATCCAAAACTGCCTAAGATTCCTCCACCATGTAATGGATACTCCAACCATACTCGCAGAATCAGCAAAAATAAAAAGTTCTACTTTGGCTACTTGCCACGAGAGGTCTCCAGGAGTTAAACCAAGAGGAAAATATGCAATATATGCCTATTTGGTTGCCTATATAACCGAATAAGTTGCAAGTACGAACTTTGTCTACTGACCGCAAGATGCTCCTAGTAGTCATTAAAAACATAAGCTATCAAATTTTCTCAAAAATTAACAATTAATTATATAAAATTTTTTCCACGTCCAGAGCTTCTCCCTCCGCGGTTTTTCCTCTACGTCGCGGCGCGGACTATCGTTGTCAAAATTAAATCTGTAGCAGCGTCCTCTATATTTCTGTAGATTAAAAAATAATAATTTACTAATTCGGATTTAACATAGGCAATTCACCTTACACCATTAATCTGTCATTCCGACAAAATGTCCTCTAACAATTTGTAAATACAAGCAGCGATGACAAAACATCGTTAATTAGCAATTAAGCTTGAAACCTATACTTTTATTGTTATTATTGTGTTTGTGTATTGTTCGTCTGGGAATTGCCACCTTCTCAACCTTGAGTCTACTTTACGACGGTGTGTAATTCAAGCAACATGTGCCCTCGACCACTGCAAAACTCATCATCATACGTTATTGATTACCGAACGTTGATTTCATACAACTGCGATGCATAATTAATGCATAGTTGTTATTTTTTATATTCTAGTAGCGAAAGCGAACGCTGCGTGCAATGTCAGTAAGTCAGATAACGCCAAGCGGCAAAGGTGGCCAGCCACAGCCATTGAAAGGCAAGCGTAATTCGATGACTCGCCCGCAAAGTGCCACCAATGAAGGAGACATCTTCTACCGTTTCGACTATGATCAGGATGGATTGACACCGGCTTACAAGACGCGGCTTTTATCGCTGTTCAAACAAATTGAGAAAGAGTTTGATCTCCTCTATCAGGAAAATCAAAACTGTAAGTCAAGAACAGACCTTTTACGAATAAACAACTAAAAGCAACATTCTAATTCAGTGCGTGAACGGATTGAATTGCTCAATGGGAAGATTGAAAGTAATACCATAGAGAAAGGCCCCTATGACAGTGTTGATTTTGATAATAATTATCCACCAAGAACAATCAACAAAAAATGTGTGTATTTATATAGGCAACCGAATATGCATGGGATTGATTATTTGATTATTTTTGCAAACAATTGCAGTAAGCACCACTTCAACGCAGAATTTAAAGGCGGCACATAAGCTGAAAGCGCAGACGAGTAAGATTGTGTCTAGCTTCAAGACACCTCACTTAAATTGCAACTTGGTTAAGGAATATGTGGGACACAAGGATGGAATATGGGAGGTATCAGTGGCAAGGCCTGGACAGCCGATTATTGGCACAGCATCTGCAGGTCAGTTGGCAGCAGGCACTTATTCTTTTTTGCAATAGTCATCATAATTATGCCAATGTAGTCCTTGACCTTGTACTGACCCTCACCTCCAGTGGTGTATAAGTTCACTCATTTTGCCCATGGTATGTGATGAAAATATTGATTAATAAGTATTTCATGCACACAAGGCGGCACGTGTCGTGTTATTTTATATCACGAAATGAAGCTTTCCTTGTAGATCGAACCCTTGCAAATTGGAAACATTTGTTGGATAATTACACCTGCCACTCGCTAATGACATGATTAGAATATGAATGTAATTACAGATCACACGGCCTGCGTATGGAGTATGGACAACACACGTTGTTTACTGCAATATCAAGGACATAGCGGCTCCGTTAATTCGATTCGTTTTCACCCACTGAAGGACTTGGTTCTTACAGCGAGCGGGGATGGTTCCGCGCATATTTGGCAGGCTGTTGTCAACTGGGATTTACCGGTAATGCAAAATGATTCTAACTTTGTGCATTCAGATTGCAGTGAAAATTGTTCAATAACTAATTGGAATATTGTCAAAGAAGGGCCAATCATCAGAGGAGGAACTAGACGGAGATGAATGTGAGGACCGTGTGGATGCACGGATATCAACTTTGAGAACACCTGTACGGGAGTTGTGTGGCCATAATGGGGCAATTGCAGCCGCCGAATGGCTTTCTGGTAACAAGTGTAGACATATGAATTGTTGCTGTATTTAACTTGAAAATTTCGTAGGAGCCGAACAAATAATTACCGCAGCTTGGGACCGACTTGCAATCCTTCACGACGTCGAAATCGGCTCCACTATCAACACATTGGTCGGCCACGATTTGGAGCTCACGCATACGGCTACGCATCCTTCGCAGAAGCTGGCGTTAACTTCATCGCGAGACACAACTTTCCGCTTGTGGGATTTTCGCGACAATGTCCATTCTGTTTCTGTCTTCCAAGGCCATACCGAGTAAGAATTCTCATGAATTTACGTTGCATTTTGATTCCACGTGGCTTTTCTAGGAGCGTCACTTCGGCTGTTTTCGCACGCGAAGATAAAGTCGTATCTAGCTCAGATGATCGCAGCGTCAAAGTATGGGATCTACGAAATATGCGCTCGCCCGTTGCGACAATCCGCGTGGATTCGGCTGTGAATCGCGTTGCGGTTTCGGCCAGCGGCATCATTGCGATACCGCACGACAATCGGCAGGTACGATTGTTTGATCTTAGCGGGCAACGATTAGCGCGTCTGCCGCGCAGCAGTCGACAAGGGCATAATCGCATGGTGGCAGGCACGGCATGGGCTGAAGATAACGTGGGCAGCGCAAATCTCTTCACGTGCGGATTCGATCGACGCGTGCTGGGCTGGTCCGTGCAGTCGTTGAAAGACTTGTAAGTATTTGGTGTGAGAGGGTGATTGGTTACTACTTAATACCAACCAGGTTTGATGATGATGTCATATCAAATGAAGGGAATGAAACCGTAAGTCAGCATAGTGCCATGATTCGATGAACGAATGTATATTCTCTCTTCTCATATAATGTGCAAATCGTATTTGCAAGGTTGTATCCCTCAATTAATTCAATGTTTCATTGACGTCATTAAAGTTACAAGGAGTACCCGGAGCGTGGGAGGCGATCGAATACTCCTGTTAGGGTGTGCTCGGATATTTTCAATGTACTGAAGATTTCAAGCGCATTGAATAACTAATTGTTCGATGGGCGTGAAAAGAAAATTGGGTGACGTGACTGCGTACTAAGAGTGGGCAAACATTAAATTAATACTAAATTTCCAATCTACAAAATATACGTTTTTATCATACAAATGGAAAGTTCTTGATGTTTCAAAGCAATTTGCAATTCAATGCTCATTAACTTCTATTCTAAACTAATGTAAATCTCGTTGTTACATTAACATCTTCGAGCATTGTGCAGTTGTAAATGTCCAATTTTGTTATGGGAAATGTAAAATATTTAAACGTTGATTTGATCAAGTAGAAGACATATGTAAATTGTATGTTATTGCTCAATGTTTGGCAATGTTTTATTATCTTTATTTAAAGTTCCTTATTTATATTTATAAAAATATAATAAATTACGATTAACGAACGTTTTTCTCCTGGAAGTATGAATTTACCAAATTATTGTATTACGCATACAACAGTATAAAAGCAAATTTTAATTATTCTGGATAAAACAAAGATACAACATTAACACGGTCATTACTCTAATCATAATCAGCTATAGTTGATATCTATCTATTTGTAAAAGTGAACTATTTTCTAGTCAATAGCACTTCATTATTAATTTTACTGCATAACAAAATGATTGTTAATTATTCGAAATATTTAAATCTTTTCAATAAAATTATGTATCATAAGGAAATAATTCAAATATGTTTCATTTAATTTAAAGAATGTTCTTCATGTTCACATTTTTGAACCAAATATCAGATATTTTTAAATGTTAAATTTTTGGTATTCTCGTTTATAGAAAAAATTAGTGGAGACAAAGATCAAAATTCACTAATTTGTGATTGTAATCAAATCAAATAACATAGGGTGAAAAACAAAAGAGAACTAAAAGATAATTCCTCGATGTCATCGATTTCATAATCCTGCTAATCCTGGAGTATTGTGCTACACATGATGTACTAGAATATAGCCGGACTTGCAGCTCCTCTTTTATATTCTATTCATTAAGGGTAGTGATTACCGGAGAGTAACGGAACATCGGAATGATTTATGCACTTTTCCATAGCCAGCAATTTAGTTTGGAAGTGCGAAAATCTGTCCCAGCTATCTATTGGAGAAAATACTACGTTTTTTTTTTCATTGTTATACTGATATTTAAATATTGTTTTTCTCAGCGCGATAGCTTTCTCTGTAATTACACTTATCTTATTAGCTGAATCTTCAACTTTGTTGATAATGCTGAAATGGGGATACATCATGGATGTACATCCTGCAAATGTCCTTAGGAAAACTTGCAGTCAGTTGTGTCAGCTATAATTTGTAATTCAAGCTGGAAATGAGTTCTTATTGGTTGTATTTTCAGATGTATGTAAATAACCAGAATTCTTTCTAGAGATGGGAAAAAACAGCAACAGTGACAAAAGTCAGTAGAGTCCTTTCGCAAGCAATGACTGCTGAACAGGCACGGCCTTTTTGAAACAACAATCAATGATAGTATTGTGTGTCGCACATGAGTGCGAGTCGCTTGCTACTTATCAAAAATCAAACATTTTACAATAACGCCTGATTTTAAGCATAAGTGCAAATGATATCTATGTATAACGCTTTGCCCTGAGATTGATATCATTATGAAGCAACGCAAGCGCATCATCTATCAAATTTAAATCATAAAAGGTTTCATGTTCATTTGAAGTAAGCAAAACTATTCTAAATATTTATATCTATTTATCTTTGCATTTTTTTTCGTATATAAACTGTATTCTTGAATATTAATTTAATTATTTACACATTCTCATATCTTCCATTAAATTGCTATAATAATAATATGACAAAACGTAACGTTTACATATAATTTATAATAATTGTCAAAATCTCGATCACTCTTTATGTTTCAATCTTAATTTTGCTAATGTTTTTTTTTATTAAATAAATGTTGAGTTCATGAAATGAATAACAAAGCTCTTAATTAATCGTATTGTGTTAAAATACTAGTAAGCAGGGTATTTCCAAAAGCAAAGTCCCAATTAATACACCTGATTGACGCTATTATTGTGAAATAGGAGCAGATCTTTTCGTTTCCAATTCATCTCTATCGTCTAGTTATGATATAATCGAGAAATATTTCTATAAAGTCTTATAAAAATATATAAATCTACGTTCTATCTGTGGATAATTGCATTCATGACTAATGATTTTTTGGAAACATCGCCAATTGCGTTACTTATTATTTTGTTGCCACAATTTTCGTTCTACATAATTACAATGTAATTTTGGCCGTTTTTGGTTGCCATTATTGACTTGTTTATTGAGTGAAGCACGTTTGCGCTTGTTACGTGCAGTTAAATGTTAGTTTTTTTTTTGTTGTAAGAAAATTCAATCGATTCTTCAACGTATAAATAAATTGCAACAGATACTATTAGCTTGGGAGGGTTTACTTACGTTAATCAATCGTGTTGATCATTCGTTCTTTTCATCACTGTAGAATTTCGGCTGCAACAATAGGGATAAAGTTACAATTAGTAAAAATATACCGATGATAGAAACGTAAAATATAGTTTAACTGATTCATTGGTTTCATTCGGCTTTGTAGTTAATAATCTTCATTTTAAAAGCCTAAAATACTTGACTACTTTGACAATGTATAAAGTTACTAACTTTTGCAGCAGATAGGCAAATTATTAGTTATTATTTGAATTAGTTCAAATAAGATAGGTAAGTGCTATTAACTATTTTAATAAATTTATAATTGCCTTATAATCATTGAATATGCAATTCATTTCCTATAAATTGGGTCGTATTATGTAAATTTATTTTCTATCCATATTTATTCATTAAATTATCTTTCTGAATTCGATGCAACTAATTCGATTCGAAAAACTATAAGATCCAGAAACGTTTATTAACTCACGGTTTTTCTTGTTAAATCATCTAGTCAACAAAAATTCGTGAAAGAAAGTAACACTTATCTGATAAAATGAAAACCACTTATTCAATTATAAGTGGTTTAAATTTGTCATAAACCCAATAACGTGTATGGTTTATGGAAATGTTTATCTGCTAAATAGTATGTTAGAAATTTAACAGAGAGTTGTATACAACATGTAACGAAAAGTCAGAATTAATTTGAAAGCGGCTTTAAAGAATTTACATACATATTTCGAATAAATTGAAAATTTTGAATTTTTAAATCACATCATAAATCATGATATCTCAGAATCATACTCCAAAAGAAAAAATATATTTACCAATCAACGAAAGTATCCCAACACATAACAACTATTACTACATTACTGCAAATAATGCAATATGCAATTATACCGTAGATATCGTTATCAGTTGCAAATCACAAGTAATTGAAAATTATAAAAATATTAGTTGTATATTTGAGTATACTGAATAATTAGAAAAATTGCTAACCTGGCATTGAATGTTACTGATTAGAATCTAATCATTAGATCATGAATCAAGTCTAAGTGTAGCAAAATCAAATAGCAAAATAAGTTAAAAGACATTACCAGATCATGAGCCATATTGGGTTTCTGGCCATCCTCCTCATCATCGGAGTCCTCTTCGCCGGATGTATCCGCATTGCCCTTGATATCATTACTGCTATGACTTTTGGACGTCAGCAGCTCATAACAATGCAGACAAACTCGCAGCGGTTTGGAGCTCTGACTGGGCAGTAGGAAGCGCTTATTTGAGCACGGTCCGCACACGACAGCGCCGCATTTGCGACAATGATGACGGCGATTGATCAGGGTGAACTGCGTCTTTTTGCAGTGCATGCACGTGGACGCCTCACCGTCAGGCACCCAAACGGCCGCGTGCTCTGCCACTGCCTTCTTGCCACTCTTGCGCAGCAATTCCTCAATGCACTTATTGATGTGTGCCATCCATTCCTTCTTCTCCACTTGGGTAGCTGCGTACACGGCGAATGACTTCGAAGCGGTGCGTATCAGCCAGCCATTGTGATATTCTGCACAAAGATTCACAATAAGTGTATGTAATTGGAATGAAATGTGAAATATATGTAAAAACGTACGACCATCATCATCTAAGCTTTCCAATTTGACCTCCTCCAGTGGGATGATGTGTTGCTTATTGTACTTCTTTTTGTTGATCACAATATTGCCATAAACTAGAATATCATTGAAGAGGAAGAACTGGCGTGCTTTGGGCTTCTTTCGACACATTTTTGTCAATACTCCTTCACCTACAAGGACTCTCCCTGGAACACCAAGAGGCTGCAAGCATATATCTAATGTTAGATTGATGATGCATTTGGATGTGCAATTCTTCATATCATTGTGGCATGAATGAATCACTTGTAAAATTAGTAACACTCACTTGACCGGAACTGCCGAAGCAGCTCTCCACCATCGCTATCCGCCGTGTGTTGGCTTCACTGTTTACTGCAATGATAAATACATTGATAAACAATGCATGACAAGCAGCAAGTTTTTTATCAACTTACCAAGTCTATCAACCATCTTCACTTACAAGATGACGACTCGCCTAATTTGCTTACTTAACTTACAAGCTATTGTTACTATTGCAACCTAGAAGAGTGACGTATTTACGTTTCCACCTACAATCACCACCTGCATCTGCTTTAAATTATGAGCGACGACACAATGCACAAATCCAATCATCTATCCCAGGAAAGTATAACCAAACACACATACACAAAGCAATGTGTGACGATATCACGACGACGTTGCGACTGACAAGTGTGATGAGCAATAATTATCAGGAGTGTCTGTCTGCTATTATCAGTTACACATTTGTTCAAAATGTTATAGCGTAATGCACGAATGACAAATTCCAATAAGAGAATGACGAGAAACTACCACTACCAGCAGAATTTGAGTGACCTATAAACAGTCTCTAATCACTTAAGTCACTTTTCGATCGCAGCGCCTCACACGTCGTGTGAGTAATTATGATATTTCATATCAAACTTATATTGCAATTATTCAATTTGTGCACACTTTTCGCTACGTATGTTCATTGCACAGAAGCGCCAATACAATTTTAGCTACTGAAATTATTTTGTTCGTAGCTTGTGAAACAGAGTGAGTCATGATGACTACGTAATGACGTAATTCCCTTGAATTCTACTTATAAATGCAAGGCATGTAACATGTACATATATATTATAATAAAAATAAATATCGGCTGGATATTTTAAAATTATCGTCATCGTGTTTTCTGTTCCAGATTTAATGCAGAACAACATGATTTTAGGCAACTCAATATACTTGGATAATGTTACTACACGGCTGAGTTGTCCTGCAGAAGCAGAGCAGAACATAAGCACATTTACACATTAGAAATGTGCAGTTGCTAATTATATTAATATTTTCTTCATATTTCAAATAGCAGAAGAAGGCAAATGTGATAGTGTCCAAATTAGATTCTTAAAAATTGGACGCGTTAAGTAGTCGAAAATTTACTAATGCAAGAGATAGACAATTAATGAACTAATAGTTCAATGTTTTCTTATAATAATAAATATGATTTATTTGCTAGTTTGCAAACTGTATAAGCATAGGCAACTTTTTACTCACGTCCTTTCATAATGGTTAATTCTGCAGGATCGTTCCGGAATTAGGCAACACAGCTTACACAGTGTGCGTATCATGCACATTTGATTTTAGGTTAGAATTAGTGATGAATTAAAGATTCTGATTAAAACTCTTTTTTTATTGAATAAGTTTGTTCTTGAATAAACCAATTTAAATACGTTAAACTTTCTTCATTGGGTATGGCAACAACATGGATAATACCACAGATATAATAAGTTTATTTGGCAAAAAACAATACTTAAACATATGTGCTCCGATGGTTCGCTACAGCAAGTATGTTCCACAAAATCTCTAAATGAACTATGCAAATTATGTGATTTTAGATTGCAGTTCAGGCAATTAGTTCGACAATATAACTGTGATCTAGCATTTAGCCCAATGATTCTTGCAGATTCATTTATTCTTAGTGAAAATGCAAGAAAAAATGAATTTACCACAAGCTCAAGTAATGAAACATAATTTTAACTGGTTTATAATAGAGTAATTATATTATTACAGATGATCTTCCTTTGGTGGTTCAGTTTGCTGCAAGCACATTAAATGATTTTGTTGGGGCGGCTACATTAGTGAGCCCGTAAGTAGGAATACAAGCCATTAACTTTATAATAAAATTGATGTTGCAGGTTCTGTAATGGGGTAGACTTAAACTGTGGATGCCCTCAAAGATGGGCAAAAAAGTTAGGCCTTGGCTGTGCTTTAATGGATAAACCAGAACTAATTTGCTCCATGATCAAGGAGGCGAAGGCTGCAATTAAAAAAGAGAAGTTTACTGTCTCTGTAAAGACAAGAATTCTTAATGATCTGAAACACACAGTTGATCTCTGTTGTAAGCTTGATAAAGCAGGTGCATCCTTTATTACAATTCATGGGAGAACCCCAGATCAGTCCACTGGAGAAGTTCAATTGGAGACAATCAAATTGATAAAAGAAAATGTCTCTTGTCCTGTAATTGCTAATGGTGGTGTGGAGACAGTGAGTGATTGTGAACGACTTCATAAAGAGACTCTTTGTGATGGTATTATGGTTGCAAATGGTTTACTGACAAATCCTACATTATTTGCAGGATGTGATTTGGACAGGAATAATGTGAAAGTTGTTGTTGAGCAATGGATTGTATTATGTTTCATTAGTCATTTTCCTATGGGAAATGGTGTGAAAGTTGTAAATTTGATGGAATTATGTAGATGTTGTGTGACATTTCAATGCTTCCACCATCATTTAGTTTTTATGCTCAGTAAAGTATTGAATAAGAGAGAAAAACAAGTTTTCAACAATTTGAAATCAGTTGAAGCTGTTTTACAATTCATATGTGATCATCATTTAGTACCTGATGTACCATTTATATCTACTGATTTAGTTGTTGATGATTATTTGGAGAAGCAATTAAAGTATGACACTAACAATGAACATGTTCAGGTTAGAAATTTAAATTTTCATAAAGAAAAAGCAGAACATCGTGAAAATGCCTCAAATGGAAAGTTTTTTAATGAATTTACATTGGACAACTTATTTCTTGAATGAATTAATGTTATTTTCAAGTAAATAAATGACTTACTATGTACTGAATGCATTTCTTCCACCCATTCAAAAGGGGCAAAGTAAAGTTGGGCTTTTCAATTGTCAAGGCAATAATATGATGTAGAGTAAGAAATTAATCACTCAAATGTTAATGAGGAACTTTGGGAAAAGATACCATAATAACATTTTTGTATAAAGCACCAAGAAAGAAAATAAAAATAGTAATAAAATAACAGAATTGTGCACAATTTGTGCAAATGTATCTTAGCATACATTTACATTGAATATTTATTCCCTCTCATCAGCATTCATATTGTTGTATCCTAGATTAACCATAGTATTACTTGAATGTTTAACTTGCATGTAAGTTACTGAACTACACCTACTTTACATGGATTGCATTTGTTTCGTTTACTTATTGAAAAACAATAGTAACTCTTAACGTAAAGATGTACATATAAATTATATATAATTATATATTTGAATGTTTACAAAACATATTGCCAAAGGGATAAGAAATACTTCATTTCAGCATTTTAGTGAATTGCGTCTGCATGATTCTTCTAGATATAAAACTTATAAAATGTGCATTTTACCACGTAAATCGATTGTGCAGCTGCTAATGTTGGCACAATGTTTTCGTTTTGTTCAATCTACTTTGTGGCTAATTAAGAAGCAATCATTTTGTGTGTGTTTGGTTGCCTGCCGAACAAAATCCTTTCAGTAAACCGTTATCATCGAATTACTTACATATTTACTACGTTATGTACAAATAAATATATACATTATCTCTGTGTCACGTTTGTTTGCTTTAAATAAAATTAATCTTACATTTACATAGGATGTGTAGTAAAACGTTTTGTACGCAATGTGTTCTCGTGCTTCCGGTTACTGCACAATTATAATTCTATTGAATTGAAGAATTTGATGGCTGCCATGAGGTAATCATAAGAAATCCATGTCCAAGGCGTTATATAATGCGGCAATTTCATTGTGGCTCGTGATGCGCCAAAACGGAAACGTTAGAGATTTAGCTGCTGCTTCTTCGTCCTGGCCATCGCCGATCACAACATATGTACATTTCCGTCCAAAACGCGTCACAATACGTTCGAAACAACTCTCTTTCCCTGAAACAAAACAAAGCAATAAGTTAACTTGCTAAGGAATACAATTAATGAGTGCTTACCAATTTTCGTTGCCGAATAAATATTATCAATAGGAAAAATGCCGCCGAGCCCGAAAAGTAATACTTTTGCGAGGGCAGGAACCAATTGGGTTGTTGTTACGAGTACGTTGACACAATTACTCCGCGAATTGATGAGCGTGAGACATTTTGTTGCGAGCGTTAGCCAATTGTCGGTGGCTGTCTCGATTTCCGAGCGTAACTGCAGCCATTGTTCGCGTTTTGTTGGACCTAACAATCCACCAACACTAAAAACATAACAATGAGTTAACAAAAGTCAATATTATTTAATTTCGATAATCATACCTATTTCTATAATTATTGTAGGTGTCTTTTATCTTGCGGTAGCGAAAGGCGAGTTTTCGCATCCAATCGACGCCACCTCGAACTCCAGTGGCTAGACACAAATTTCCAGCGCCATTTCCGGCCGAATGGAAACCATCACTGCTGAAATTATAGTTGGACAAATCCTGTCCATTGTCGTCCGAGGATACATCGTCAATATGTACTTGATCACAATCTTCAATGTCATTAAAGAAAAAGTATGTGTCTGCCATTGTAAAGACCATTTCTTCCATTCTGTAGCCAAGTTGTTTCATACTTTGCACATCCTAGAAATTAATTATTATATTAAAAAACTTTTTATTAGATGTGTAAGTATTGTATACCTTTTGATATTTTGCAGCGTAGCTTTCAGTAAGTAAGCTGTGAAAAATTATGATTGTTTCATCTAGATCCCAGATGAAGACTCGATCAGTTGTAGACTCTGGAACACTTGGTGAAACTGTGTTAGTTCTGCGGCCACGTCCTCGGGGACCTCGCTGTTCTGAGGGTGTATTTAAAGTGTTTGAGGGATCGCGAACACGGCGTGAAGTGTCGCTTTTTAATGGTGATACAGGACTCTCAACTAGACCATTCGAAGGACTCTCTGCAATATAAATAGATATATGAATGTAATTGTGCAGATTTGATTTCACGGAATAAGACCTGCATCAGAGTCACTATCACTGGTGTCACTATAAGGGCAAATCATTTTGTATTTTTTGAATTTTACTTTCCAACTTATTTGATGAATTTTCTTGGTTATGTTTTTACTTTTAAAGATTACGTATGAATGGTTGCATAAGTTGCGTTTACGATGTTGATTTAAAATTTATCATTAACTTCATGAAATGCAAATTAGATAGAGTTACAAGTTGAAATTTATCGAATCTGTTAAAAATTGCAATTTATTAATCAGTTGCAAATTTAGTTCTGTAGGCTAACTACACAACATTCTGTATGTATGTATTGTTGCCTATAATAAACACCAGTAAATTTTTATTCTTCATCAGAAGTCATCTGTTGTAATAGAATTTTATGCGTATCTTGTTAAAAATTGCAGGATACACTTTTTTGTCTTCTTTATAGTGTATAAAAACTTATGACATTTGATACGATAAATTTCTTCATTAGAACGTTACACGAGCATGAATCTACGTTTGTACAGTTGCCTATAGTAACCGCATTAAGATATTTTGGGATGCAATAAACTTGTATTTTGACACTTGCAACACGTGTATACATAGAGTTTTAATTAATTACCTGGCAAGGTGGTCGCCGCTAATTGGTACGTAGAGGCAGTACCTATGCTACCGCTGCTGCTCGGCGAGCTCACATACGGCGAGTAACTCTGTGGGGCGTAGTAGCTGGCACCGTATTGTCCGCTTTGAGCCTCGGCCGTGTAGGCGCCATAATTTGAATAATCCTTTGGGTGCGCAAAGAAACAAAGAGAGAGAGAGATATTAGTGTCAGATCGAGCGCTCCGCAGGCGGCAGGCACAAATTAATCCACTTACTTGTGCAAATCCCTGGGTGAACGTCGACGATGGCGTTGATGAGTAGCCGCCATAATGCGGATACTGGCTCGGACATTGTCCGGCGGCGGCGGCAGTTTGGAATGGCGAGGCCGGCGAGGCGTACGGCGACGGGAGATAGCTGCTGGCGCCCTTGCAGCTCGCGTTCAACCCCCGGCCAGACGTCAGCGGCGTGTACGGATACGACGGGGTGTTGTAGAACGTGGAAGCCATCGAGTTCATGTACGTGGACGCCGTCGTCGGACTGGACGCATAGCTTTGTTGCATACTACAACATTAGAGGAGAATTACTGTCACGAAGCTTCTTGTATACAAGGAAATGATGTACCTGTTGTAGTACTGGTGCGCTTGCGAATATGATTGCGAATAGTCTTTGTCGTAGCCGGCGCCTAGTTCGATCGTATTGTAAAAATTGTTGGCGTCCTGGGATGTCAGCGCGCCGACTTCATTCTCGCCGATGCTCGGGCTGCGCAGCTCGCTCTTCACGCCGTCGATGAGCGACCAAGGCGTGGGCAGATGAGCACTGCTGATGCACGACGTTGCGCCGCCTCCGCCGCCGCCGCCACTGGGAGTGGTGCGTTGCGTCAAGTCGTTGCTCAATTGTTGATTCGTTGATGTCGGCGGACTGCCGCACGTCGATGACGAGTGTGTACTCTGCGGACTGCACGTTGTATCAGCCACCAATCTACACCAACATAAAAAAATCAGATGAAAAAATGCATCTAACCTTCTTACTTAACCTAAATCATTTCGCTTAA
>JARJDZ010008228.1:0-14266 GCA_030264555.1 Aleochara sp. GC000083
ATGCAAAATTTTCGCTTATTTTCACTCTTTTAACTGCGTATAAGTTTTAAACGGTTGGTGCAATTAAACTAAAGTTAGAACCAAATTGTAGGTCTCGATGAGCACTTTTCAAAAATGTATGGGTTCATGCCCTTTTCTTATTTGGGAGTGCGAAAATCGCATTCAAAGAAAAAAATTGGAAAAAAGTTTGTAGCGAAAATAGCGATACGAAATTCTTAAAATCGCTAAAGTTTTCAAAATTTTCATATCTTCGAAACTAATGGACTGATTTAAATGATTCAAAGGACATTTAACATATTTTGACGAAAAAATAACATTGGTCATGGTGGCGAATCTGTACGGAATTCAGAAGTATGCTAACTAGAAAAATGTTGTATCAAAAATGCAAAACTTTCGCTTTTTTCGCTCATTTAACTGCGTATAACTTTTAAATGGTTGGACCAATTGAACTAATTTATAATCAAATTGTAGATCTTGATGAATACTTTCCAAAAATCCATCAGTTCATGCGCTTGTACCATTTGGAAGATGAAAATCGCATATTGCTTGCAAATTACATTGTTTTGTTACTGCATATTTTTAAATGTGAACTACAAATCCTTTATCTCATAAGTGCATCGAAATATTTCACAGTTATTCACTTCGTGTCTAAATTTGCATAGCTTAGGAAGTAATTGCTCACTAACAAATCGCCCCTGGTCGCATTTCCATGTTGTATAGTCCTTGTTGTAAATTAATACCGATGCGTTTCACATAACGATAGCAATGCTTCGATTACTGGCGACTATCGCGGACACGACTATGAAGCACACAAAGGCCCATGATTCGTTCGTAAATTCACCCGTTACAAACTACTTTACCAAAGTTTCGGTGCGCAATAATTTATTTCGAGAGCTTAATATCAATCGCAATGTGAATGATGCTCTCGTAGCAATCTGCAACTGTTCCAGCTATGGTCGCAATTCCATTCTCACGAGTAATCTAGTTGGTGCGACAAGTTTGAGTCTTCAATACTGTTGCATACACGCCAGTTGAAAGTTATATTGCATCGAACTCGATGTTGAAGCGGTTGTGATTATTGGCATACAAATTGCATTATACATTTGAACATGGTAATTTCTGGATCTGCTATTGATTGTAAATATTTTAAAGTTCATTTTTGTTCTTCACACCGCAAACTTTCAAAAACTGTAATTAAAGTAAAATATCATATTCGCAATTTTCATTTTTGTGAATATCACGGAATGTATCGAAAGACATTTTTTAAGTTATTAAATTTTAGTAGTAAGTAGACAGCTTTAAATTGATAATCATATTACTAGATTTCATTTCATAGGTGTACTCAATCATATCCTGTGGGAAATTGCAAAATTACATTATGGCAGACCACAAATTATATCATGATTTATAGGTCATGTGAAGCATTACCGCAATTTAACGTCTCTTCAACATTTAGCTTCTGTGATTTCGGAATTGAATTCTCTCTATTTCCCATAGGCAATAATAATAGGCATTAACCATGTGGAATTTGCTCAATATAGAGAACTTCCATGCTATTTGTTATTTGTATTACAAAAACTAATACATTGATTAATATGCAAGATATTTTTTACATATTTCAGAGTTATTGGATCCGGTTCAGGGACAAATTGAAGGCAAGGATCCAAAGATGACATCAGAAAGGTCAGACATTTCAAATTTCTTATGTTTTATTATTCCGATTCGTTATCGACATATTTCTTTTAATGAAGCACAAAATTCTTTATGAATTACCAGAAAAGTAGTTATTATTGAAAAGTAGTTTTACTAAAAATATCAAAATCAGTAACATTGATAAATGTTGGACCATTCAGCAAATAATTTTGAATTTAATTTAATTAGGCCAATAATAACTCTCAGTTTTTATTCAATTAGTTGTGGTATTTTTTCGGATTGGACTCTAATCCAATCTAATTTGATTAAAGTTGAAGTTTAATTATCAATTTTTTGTTGCTTGATGATGATTTAATTAATGCATCCAATATTTGCAAATATTCGACACAAAATGATAGCTGCAAATTAAAAGTTTGCTAGCAATCGATTATAATACCCACCACTCCTTTACAACAGTGAAAATAGTACATTGTTGAAACTTTTTAATTGGCTACAATTTGAGCGTGCTATGCAACAAACATTGGAATTCGAAATTAGTTCGCACATGTTCTGTTTGTTTTTACAATTGCAATTTGTCTATGTTTTTCTGAATTGCATATCAGTTTGAAATCAGGGATGATTTCCTATACATCCAACAAACATTTTTTTGCAATCTTGAAGTTTGATTCGCATTACAAAATTCTATAAAATAGAATTTTAAATTGATTGTCTATGAACTAACTGGATATGTTTTATTAGTATCCTCTTCAATTTCATGGATTCATATTGGGAAATGAAGATGTTGCAAATTGTAGGACACTAGTGTCATAATGTACAATTGCACATGAATTCCGATATAAATCGAGCTCAGAATTTATGATATGGTTCGATGTCCTGAATGCGCGTTACATGTCCTCCAATTCGATTGATTGGTACGAAATCTACTCGGACTTCTGCGTGTGTATCCCCATGGATATGCAGATTTCCTTTTAATCTATACATCTCTTCATCGTCCATTGCACTGGGATTCCGAGATGGATATGCAGGTTGAATTTCATTTGTATCGACTATGTGTCAGTTCAAGAAATAAGTTTTCAATTGTGAAGTCGATCAAATCTCATTTTCAGTAGTTATAAAAGTTTTAAGTTTTATAAACTACAAGTTACATTCTGAAATAATTCTTATCGATGATTACTTGTCAAGTATAATTTCTACAGTTGCTTTACTTCTTCTTCTATTCAAAATTTTCAAATGATTCTTACATTTCTTTGATAGGAAAAAGGAAAAGCTATAGAAATTTTGAAATCGATTCGATAGATTCATACTCGTAACATTCCAAGTTTAGCATTCTGATTTGTGAAGCCAGTTGCACCAAAATGCAATCAATAAATTCATGTGACATCAGTGGAATCTCTCTACAATAAATTGAAAGTATTCAACTTCCTTTTAGTTTATAGTATAGTTGTACATTTTGCAGGTAGACGAATATTTCAAGTATGACCACTCGGTTATCTGTAAATATTGTATTTGAATCACGCAAATAGCATTCAAGTATGCTGATTTCGAGTAATCTTGCAATTTTTGTCATTTACTACATTTCAAGATTCCATCCAAAATTTTTGATATGGTAAAACAAATATAGTAATACTTCAAACGTTTTAGTTTTCTTGCTAATTTAATAAATAATTACAAAAGGAAACGTTTATTATTTTATGATTTGTATTCAAAATTGAATTCAGAATATCGATGTAATTACATTTGCATCAAAGTAGATTCAAAGACAACATGAAGAACAGTTTATAATCAAATCAATTCTAGCACCCATGAAAAGTTACAGTATGAATAGTTGAAATAATTGAGACGAGTGCATAAAAAGCAGTAATTACTAGGAATTCACAAGGCAATTTGTCTGGCCGAGTGCGAGGGATTTTCATCAAGTGCGCAATGGGTACACTTAAGAGGCGGCTTTTGCGAAGCGCCAATTAAACTCGAATTGATTCGATCATGTGCTGTCCCTCTCGTGGAACACGATTCCTCATCGTCACCAACTAATCGTTAAATATTCTACAGGATCTCATCAGGATAAACGACATTTATTTAAATTTCCTCCGACTTTTAAAATAAAAATCAACTCAAATATATTCTGCTATCAGTTCTTTGGTCTAGTTAATATCATTTCAATATGCGAATTTGCAAATTTCATCAACACTCGGTAGATTGCATGCATAATATAACGATGCGTTTCATCATTTGATCGGAGGCAGCAAGCAATTTCGGTTGCAAAAAGAGAATATGCCTTGCACCACCAACTGAAAGGGCTCTCGGAGGATTTTATTGCCGACCACAAATCACCATTTACTCCAGCCCAACCGGCTTATATCGACATGTCCGATTTGTTAATGCGAATGTGCTCTACCTTCCATGGTGATGGTCATTCCTGCAGGAATGGACAGGACGATGTCCTGAATTCTTGCAAGGGCGCAATGTTAGCCGTTTCATTTGTCCAGGTTTTGGCCAAATTATCCAGTTTTAACCTTTGTGGGTCCTGTAATTCGAACCTCTTCTTAGTCTCTATTTGAAAATGTCCTAATGTCCTTTGTTTATTACTGTTAGTGGTTATGTAATCTAAGTAATCTATTTGTGGGTTGGTAATGTGTTATTTCTTGTAAGGTCAAAAAAGCCATAAAGACCTGAAAATAGTAATTAATGCTTTGTAGCAAAAGTTTGGTATATCCTTAAAAAAATGCAGATTTCATTGTTTTTTTTACTTCTTTTATTAATAAGTTTGCTTGTTTTCATGGTTCTATTGATCCACGAATGTTTAACACTGATCAAAACAAAATTTATCGATTAGTTTTACTGGTTCGGAAATTCGATTAATAAGAAATATCTTTATTCTTCCTGCTGGCACTAGTGCGTATAATATCTGCACACAATATATGCACCAAAGTGGCCAACTGTTCGTGCCAGCGGAAACCGGAAAGCGGAAACAGTTCCTTATTTTGCTAACGCTGAAACGCCGAGAATGGAATTCCACCATTCTCGTCGATCAGTAATGGCGAGAAATTGCTGCCAAACATTTTCCTTCTCGGTCCGAACCAGCGAACGAACGAAAACATAGCGCAGCGAGCGGCACGGACATAAATCATTGAACATATAAATTGAACTTATGAATATTTAATAAGCAAACAGCAGCAGCGTGAGCATCACATGAAAATGCGGAAAAACAACGGCGTAAAAAGGCGCGCGGCCGGAAGACGCGAAACATGGAAAACATCCAATACGAGAATTGCTGAGAAGCAAACAAGAAGAACGCTCTGATGTGATGCACTCCAATATGATTACGAGTATGATTCGGAGTCCTGGTGCATGATTCACTTTGAATGCATTTCTGCCCTTATCTGATTTATACATATAGAAATTTATGCGAGTGCATTTCTTGATTTACGATCACCTTCTTCGAGCGCAACAACAGCAGCGCAGCACCGATGGCCAATGCTGAAATCATTTCGGAAAACAAAATGTTGTGCAGATAACGTAACTTTTTCGCCAGAAGGCCCGAAATAAAACCAACTACAATGTTTTTGAGTGTCTTCAGCTGCTCCATTTCCGCAGCGGCATACGAAGGCAAATGATAGATACAATGTTGTATAGTGGAATAATCCATCACACGGCAATGCCAATTGTCCACAATTGTACTCGACTGCGTGTCATTCACTACTCTTCATGTCAAGTGTTGCAATTCGTTCTGCAACTCTCACGCTTAAATTTGGCCAGAAGCGTTCGGAACGCCGTCAAATGCGATTTTCTCCGAATATTTATAGTTTAATTAACAATCGTTTGTCACACTGTTTTGTGACTCTGGAATGTTCAATCTAACGCTGCCATAAATTAAACGACAAACGTCCAAACTTATGGGAACATTTTAAGTATAAAAAGCGAATTTTACGAGATTAGATATAAATATTAATTTCATGTATTAGTATCATTGTTGGTAGTAGCAACAGTTAATCTACTTTACCTTAAACTAATGTGGAATTGCAATATAACAAAATAGTTCAGCAATAGTAAACGGAAAGGAGATGTCAAGACTTGTTGTTGTGTAGCATTCGCTCTCGTGTCTCAAACGTGCAGATATTATACAATAGAAAATTGTCATCTTGCGACGTTGACATTTTGCTTTATTGTACGTTTCACACGATTGACAGTTGCAAAATTGAAAAATCTACCCTTCAATCAATTCTATTTGCTCGAAGAGGTTTTTGTTTCTCTGCAAATATTGCCATATTTTGCTCAAGGTAAATATATTATCAGCTTTGTGGTTACTCTATTTTCCATTTTTCCAAAGTAAAATTGATGGAAATTTTCGTACTTATTGTCAATTACCATACATTCCCTAATTTTCCTGGCAGCGGAAAAGATTCCGGATAGATCGGTTATATAACATTTCTCCAAAGTATTTTTCCTGCTTTAGTTTCATGTTCTTCACATTCGAACGATGCAATAAATTATGATTAAAGCTCTTTCCTTTCAGACATGCTTTAAGCAACTTACGACCATTTTATGTGGCATAAAATTCAATGTACTAGTAATTTAAATGCATTCACTGATGGCCAATGAACTAAGAAAACTTGAGATCTGATGTTAATTAGCATTTCAAGAATTTTTGGCAGTCTCAAAATTTAACCAAAATTTCCATTACAAAAACCAAAAGTTGAATGTTCAAAACTACGGATAGGTACATTTGACAATTAAAGCAAAAGATTTTTACATGAAATTTCAAGATGGGTTTCCAATTTTCCTAATATTATATTTTGAAAATTATTACTTAGAGGTTTGATGGAAATTTAAAGTTAATTTACTAAATAAACCTTATTTTGCAATAAACAGAGGTTTGTTAGCAATGTGAATAAATTACTCCAACAATGCCAGCATCAAATCATAATCCAATAAGTAGTTCATCATGAGATGATCTTCTTCCTTCCGTGCACGAATTGAATATCCTGTTGTGTGGTTCTTCGAAAGCATCATATGCTTAATAATCTAAAGCAATTTCGACATTTACAAGGAAGTAACCAGCACCTGCAACATTCCTCGATCCTCTATTATTGCAAATTCGTAATCAACACATGAATGCGGGCCTACAAAGGACAGACCAGATTGAAGATGACTAAATACGGAATCGACTGATGTTCATGTTTGAGAACTAATTATATACCTAAACATGGATATCAAAGAAATACTGGTACAGTGATAATATTTGTAATTCTGAGTATTGTTACAAATGTTCATCAGAAAATCTCAGTTATTTTAATTGTTTTTAAATGTCCTTAAAATAAATTTGCGAGATGCACTTCTAATTGAGAGATTGCAAAATCTAACAAGACTTATCTTCGTCAGTTTTAGTAAATCCTCTTGGTATTTCTCCAAGTAAATTGCGATAGTCTAGTAAACATTTTTATTGGAAGCACAGAATAATTAAATCCAGTTTTGCATAGTTCATTTATTACCAGAGGAAAGCAATCACATTACTGTTAAAATACAGTGAGACCCAAAGGCTGGCTCCGCCTTGTTTTGCAAATTGAATTGCACATTGTGGACGACCATCAAGAACCACAAAATGCCGATAAACCCGCACGAACCGTCAATGTATCAATGCGGCAAAAATCACATTAAGCTAAATTAGTAGCACTTGATGTTTTGGCAGGAAGCAGAATGCGAACGATTGGAAACGGGCCAAGGCCCAAACCATCCCAAAATCAATTTACTAAATTGAACGAATATGCATGAAGTATTTCAATTTTGCAAATAAAATTAATCAACTGATATAGGGAATAAATAATGTATCAATGCCAAATTATTGATTGATTATGTTGCCATCCATGATAACAGAACTTAGGATGACAAAAACAATAAATTATTTACAAATTTGCATGAAGAAATTAATAATTCTTCCAACTATGAAGAGATTTCGATGGTTGATATCGAACTAGAACTAGATACTATAGAAAATGATGTTTTTCACCGTTCAGATATTAAATTTCACTTCAAGATTTCAATCCAAATTTTAATTTGATGCCTTCTGAACGTCCCAAGTAAACACGGATATTGAAGGCAGGAAAAGTCTACTCAAACGAAAGGATCCATGAAAATAGAATAATTTTATCCCACTATCGTGATAGGATATCAATCATTCGTTATTATTGGCTGGAAAAATTGGGAAAATCATCATTTGAAAACGAGGTTTCCTGTGAAGAAACCGAATTGGGGTAACGGTTGAAGTTAAATCATGGAATAATATAATTCAAGGTTTCAACCATTTGAGAAAAATGAAATGAACTGGTATAAACGGATCAGGAGTGAAAAAGGAAGATAAAATCTCTCAACTTTCGTGCTTTTTGATGAATTACTCTCACCTTCAACACAAGGTTGTTAAATTATTTAAGGTGATGCACTGCTTTCCTAAAAAAGACATTTTCTTTCTCTGTTCGTTATGGTACCAAAAGATCGATAATTCGATTGCATCTTTGATTGCAACTTATTCGATTTTAAATAAGGTATGAACATAAAAATGCAAGCCATTGTATTTTCAGGAATATTTGACCATAGAACTGGAAGCTCTGTGTTTAGTATTTTTTGTTTTCCATCGTGGATAGTGTGTGTTGAAATAGCATTTCCATGCAAACCCACTACGAAACCCTTTCAATGCCAGTTAGGTTTTATGCGAAAACTCGATGCTACTTTATAAGCCGCATTATGGTAGGGACTATTGGAGGACTACGAAGTTGTGGGAAGCACACGATTCGAGTGCGAGTGCGAATCTCAACTCTGGAGTCTCATCCAGAACTGATAGCTTGATTACAAGACCCTGTTTCACTCCATTTGGCATGAAGATTGGACTCTATTGAAGAAGGTGTCCATGGGAAAATCTCTTTTATTTCCATTCCTTTTTTATTCATCTCAAATTCTGATATACTTACAATTTTCCATTTCTTGTTTTGTATATATCTGAAACAAATGCGATTATTATGCGAAAAAATTAGTTTCTTTAGAGTAATAGCAATATGCAAATCATCTTCTACCATCCCCGCTACTGCATGCGAATCCCTTATATTTTCAGTAATGTTGTAACATTTTCCTTGTAGATTTCGTTGTTATTTTTTCCTTTTCATTCTTGTCGTTTTGCTCCTTGCTAGCAGCTTCTGATGGAATAAATTTTCATAAATTTTAGTGCGTTCATAAATAGTGCAACATTCTGCAATGGCTCATTCATGGTTTAATGCGACTTTGGAAATTGTCAAAGAAAATGCAAAAATTCCATCGTATTTTTTAGACTGCTCTAAGTCTCTGCATACAAAAATAGTTTTTCATATTTTCTTTTGAACATTAGATATACTTTGCGTAGCAGTAATTCATAGAAATGGAAATTCATCTTTAATGTAAATATTTCGATGGTTTTTCCTATCACGAAATCAATATTTCTACAAAATATCAAAATATTAATATTAAACTATGGGAAAAGAAATCCTCCAGAAATCAGAAGCCTGTTCGGATCAGTAATATTCAGAGTGAGCATTATGCATCATAAAATAATGCAATGCACTTAAGATCGATTGATTCAAATACACCGAGAAGATTTTACGTTCGTAAGTTATTGTATAGGTGCACTTCTCTTCCATCCGCGATTCCTTCGGCCAGGAAGCCCGGAACTTCTTGGTTTATTGGAGTAGAAGTTAGTGCTGATATCAAATGCGCATTAAGTTTTCTGAAAGAAGTCATGCAAATATTCCAGCACGAGTCGATCTTGTAAACTTCCTTCGGCAACATTGAATTTAAACACGAAATTGTTGAAATACCAACTTGATACTTTGCCAACCACTCAATCCAAATAGTGGGTAATTTAGAAATTAAATGATAAAATACTGAAAATGAAATAAAAAAATTCTTATGATTAAATTCGATACACAATTTGCACTGATAACGACCTGCGAAAATGAATCGTAGCAACGTGCAGATATAATTTAATTTTAATGATCACTAGTTTGCACAATTTATAAGATATAGGCCCGGTTTCACAAACGTTCCCTAAATTTTAATGATCATTAAAGTAGCTAATCCATGATTAACTGTCACAATTGTGTTTCACAAACGTTGATTAAATCCAAATCCTTAACTCCTATTGGCCGAATACATAACGAACGTCAAATTTAAGTATCACTAACTAATCAATGAATTAAGGAACGTTTGTGAAACCGGGCATTAGTGAGCTAACTGCGTTACCATGAATAGTGCAGAATAATGAAACAGAATTTATGATGTCTTTAGATAGCACCCAGAGGACTTTTATGTCAACCATGCAAGTATACAACCTAAATATTATCCAAAATTAGTCTTTGATATTGACGTTTAGATACAAGCAATAAATTGCGATAAAATGAATTTCAGGATACATTTCAATTAGCAAATTTTAAGCAAATTTTATTCATTCATGATGCAATTAGTATAAAATCTATGGAAGATGTTGATGTGATTCTTGTAGCATTATTTTTTGCTAATTTTTGATTCTGAAACAAATGTGTTTGTGATGCATCTAAAGCGTTAAATTATTTACCCACTTTGGGAGGTATTATACATGGAATGCACGGAATTGGTGGTAATGCTAATTTGAAATGGTAATGATCACACAATGCATCCGCATATACTCTTGCTATGGTATTCAACATAGCATGCAAAATCTTTAAATGTTTGTTGTATGGGCTTCAGGGAAAAACGCTTCTGTTTCCTGATACATCCGATATAGTAAGGAAGAGTGAGTAGTTCTCTATGTACCATGTTGTGCATTGCAATGTACAATTTAAAATAACATTACAATTCCAATGCCCCAGACTCTCACACTCTACATTCGTTTTGCTTCAGACACCATTGCAAATTTATTCCCGAGTTAACCTGACGAGGAGGGGTATTTTGCAATAGTTGCACGTAGACGGTTTACCACAAAACTATCCGTGCAGTTTTATTTAAATTTGTGTTTCGCAAAACACATTACATTTTTGATGCTTCGAAGAAAATAGCAATGATTTATCTCAAGATGCTTGCTGAATTTTAGTTCTTTGATATCTTTTGCTAATTTTTCCAATTATCCCAAAACTAGTTTTCTGTTTTTCTCATTAATGAAAATAACATTGAGATGAATCATACATCAAAACTCTTTTATTAGTTATAATCTGGTAAAAAATCTTTAAGAAAGTATTTTGTGCATCTTCATACAAATGTTTTCGTGTTGTTGTGTTGTTTCTGCATAGTTAAAAGATGTAAATTCCGAAGAATTTAATAAGTGAAAAATATTAGGTCATGTTTACTGGTGCATCATTGGCCTTTATGAAAAGATGTAAATCCTTTGCGATGCTGCTTCAACAAGGACAGAGGAAAGTTATGCAATGTATGCGAATGAGCTCATTCTACAGAGGGCTTTTTAGACATTCCGCGCATTTTCCTTGCTTAGGATATCGGTTGGTTGTCGGTACTAATGCTTTGCATAAATGGAGCAACACAAACAACAAGATAAAGATACCTGTGAAACATGTAATTTGAAATAGTATCCAGTAGCAAAACAATGGTAAAATGCATTCGTCCGTTGCTTCTGGCTTGATACTTTTAATTAGTTTTAACCTGAGCGTGTATAAGGAACTTCAATGAAAGTTGGATAACGTGACATGACCTAATGTTACATTTAATTCAAATTGTTTGTTTGTTATTTAAGAGGTGCTGAATTAATTTCTTGTAGTTGTTTGTAATGGCATTTCATTTATTATTTGTCACCTGGTTGTTTTGGTTGTACTCGAGTAATTAAAATTCAGCAATAGTTTAAATATGTAAAATAATTTCTGCTTTTTCATCTATGCTCAAGAATTTTCTAATGATAATGATACAAACTTGATAAAAAACGAATGATTAATTGTTTAGATAATTTTGAAATTGAGCAGTTATTTCTATAGAATTTGAACTATTATGGAAAACCATTTTTTTGTAAAAACGTCAATAATATTTTGCATTGCGAATTTTCCGGTACGAAAGCCCAACTGAAGCAAACCCTGCCCTACTTTGAACATTTCCGTTCAGTCTCACGAAGCAACCATAGAAAAAATCTGAATTTCAACAGGATGCTGCTTTCTGCATTTTGTCGTATGAAGTCGAAATATGCAAAAAATCACCGCGCAGAATTCGAAGCCGCGACCGTAAATATGAACTTGTACGTTTCCCGGTTGCGTTCCGACTAAAATATGACTGAAAATTTTGTTCAGGCAAGCAAACAAACTTAGAATTGCTTGGTCGAAGAAGGTTTACCTAGAGCTGTGATGGCATAAGTAGCAATTCTTGATATTTGAATCGTGATGTGTGCATTGCCATTGAATGATTGCGGGAATATTTGCAACTTTCCTGGCTTTCTTATTCAGATCCATCGAAAATGATGGATTTAAGGTTTTCAATGATACAAAATGTTTATTGAATGCTATTTTATAAATATCTCCAACCATCTTCTCTGTACACTTCCCATAAGAACTACAAAATTTTCTACATTTTCATTAACATTTTCTTCAACACTTTTTTTATGTTGACTACTTTTATTAACTGAATGAAAACAGGAAATATATCCATTTGTGTGCGGATAAATTGAAAATCCCCATGGCTCGTTTATCCACCTTTCACATCTATCATATTTTCCCGACTTTTGTATTTTAGCGCATGGTACTTTTTCTTCCTATCCATCCATATTTGAAGCAGACATCCGAAAAGTCTAATCGATCACATTTTATGCTAATGGCATACATATCCTTGGGTGTATATCGAGTTGTATCCACATTTACAGACTTTTGCTTGATGTTGATGTATTCCCAGAATGAAACAATTGATGAACAATACCAACACACACGCTTTAACACTTTTGACGTATCAAGAAGAATGTTAGATGTCGCCCAATGTGGAGACGAATTGACAGATATTTCGGCAGTGAACGACTTATCATGGCATTGTTTACAAGTCGGGTGAACAACAAGTCGAAGATGAGTGAATGCGAGACCGCCCGCGATGATGCATCAATTTCATATCGTTTCTGGCAGCGCTTCTGGTGTCGGTTGCTTGCCACCGTTCTCTTCGCGTTTGTATAAAAAATTTATGTGCTTCGCGGCAAACGGGCGTAAAACGTGCCACTATCAAGCATCCGTCTTGCGCTCACAAAACAATTTGACATGTAGAAAAGTGCCCCACTTCTCTTCGATATCAAATCATTTATTCTGTGCAACCGGAGACGTGGAATGTGAGACTAGATGCTGTGATTCTGAGTAAGTCTCTTTGTTTATAGTGTATACCATTTTCCATGTAATTTATTCCATGTCTGCAGAGGTTACCTGAAATTAGTACTTATTAGTTCTGAAATAGGATGCAATGAATATTTTTTTCAGAAATAGTTATTTTAAAATATAGATTTGCAGACATTATTGTAAAGGTATGTTGGAGGATTTGAGACAAATGGAAATTCTTATTTAGGGCGCTTCTTTTTTCGTATCCAAAGAGTAGAATCCCAAAATGAGAGTGTCACCATGAATAATAAATATATCTATTATATCTCTGCGTTCATAAATCATACAAGCTTTTGGATAGATCAGAACGTATCACGTTTTGCATTATTGTTTTGCTTTCTCGCAAGTTGTTTTTCGCATATGGGTATCACTAAATCAGTTCACTAAACTGTAGAGGCAAAATTTAAAAGGCCAATTTGCAATTCTTTTATAAAAAGTAGAACTACAAAGCAATAGACATAAGTAGAAAGAATGTACCGGTTCTGGATCAAAATACGTCTTGTAGCCTGAAGGATGAGTGTCCAGTTGATCTAGAACCGGTATATTACTTCTACTAAGTTTCTTCTTCATATTTTCTGTTTCACCAAATTTATTGGTAAAGTTGATTTTATTAGCACTATTTAAAAATATATGACTATATCTTTTCCAGTTGTAATTAAGTAACATCAATTAAATTTCAAAAGAGAAGTGATGTAATTCAAATTTTTTAAATAAATTTGAGAAGTAGCATATGGACTTAAAACTTATCAATTGAAATCTAGACTACTTTAAATTAAGTAGTAAAGAAATGTCAGAGGGCTACATTTATGCGAATCCAAAAAATGATGTGAGGAAATCAATTTGCGCGAAAATAACTGCGTAACTGTGATTGATGCGTTCCATTGATGTGGAAAGAGAACTGCTGATGGCTCAATTATACCATCACAGGTATAGGGTAGAAGATTGATGTAAAATTGATTCGTTTGAACAATATTTATGGTCGATTGGTCAATCGGTCAAAGGTCCCCTTTTCGGCAGCATTTTCCACGAAGATTGGATTATATTGTAAATGCGTATGAATTTCCATTTATGAGTGGAGTAGCACGTTAGAAACCTTTTAGTGATATCAAAAATTGTAGGTAAATGTGAAAAGTTTTAAGATGTGAAAATACATCTTTTGAACCAAACCATCATTCCTCAGAACACGGCAAAATATTTAGGTATCACCTTTGACTCTCAGTTGAAATTCAAGAAACATTGTACCCTCTCAAAACGCACAGCAATACAGCGAGCGAAAT